>VUQI01018697.1:6030-18323 GCA_015106735.1 Paratilapia polleni | reverse complement strand
CTGTGTGGGCCAAACAGAACTGGGCATAGAGGAGATGACCCCTCCGCCGACACCCAAGCCTGCCAACAAGGTGCTCGTCACTACTGATGCCACTGTGGCCTGGCTGCCACTAGAGGAGGGGCCCATCCCTGTTGCCATGGAGACAATGGAGAAGTGGATACCAGAGGACGTCCACGTGGAGGAACCAGAACTGATTGGAGCCATGTCTGCTGAAGATGCAGGAGAAACTGTGGGCTGAGGGAGACAGGAAGAGAAAAAATGGTTACCCAACAGAATGTGACATGAACGTCACTAAGATGCAAAAAGAAATGTGCACTGCCATCTTCTGGTCAACTAACCATCCCAGTCTTCACAATTCGAGATCCTTCAAAAATTCTTGTTGTATTAGCTGTAAAACAAAAGGAGGAGAGATGGAGTCCAATCCATTACGCATCATTATGTATTATTGTATTTGAAGAAACAGCTGGAGGGCTTTGATCACATACCTCTGAACAACAGTGTTTGGCTAAAATCACTGCGCAGGTCATGTTGACATACTGCCTGCACTCTGAACAGGTACAGGATGTCAGGGGAAACGTTAGTGATGACTGCTTTCTGTAAGAGAACACACACACATACAATTGCTCAAATATTGTAAATTCTAAGAGAATTTGAATTATTAATACATTTGAAAATGTAAATGCTGTTTAATTTGTATAGCCTCAAATTAATATATACTTTGTTAAACTACTGTTTGGCCAGTAGTCTATGACCCACAAGTTTGATGCTGTTCAGAAAGGTCACTTTCTGTTTAATTTAATTGTGTTTTTGCAGGTTGCAGATGGCTTAACTCGTATTAAAATTGCCCTCAGAATAGGTGGGTGATTGCCTCTGGTGTCGCAGAGCTAGTATTACCAAAATAATCCAGATAAAAGTGTCCAGAGATAGAAACTGAAAATTGAAATGGAAATGAAGTGAGCAAAATAAGGACTTTAGTGCAGAGAGGGAGAAGTGGACAGAATAATGTGAGAAAAAGAGGCTGATGGACTGTATTAATGGAGTGTATCTGCACGGACAGAGCAACAGACGGACACTATAATCATTCTCTCAGTCAGCCATTTGGAATCAAAGCATAATACAAATTTACAGGTCTCCTATTTCATGACAACAAATAAATCATGTTATTAAATTAATGCATTCCATGAAAAATAGTCACTTAGCCTCACAAGCCCAACATGGTTCACCAGTCACATCGTGGGTTTTCATAACAATGTTGAAATGACACTTGATACCTAAGGAAGTAGTTTCACAGTACAAGAGCCCTTATAGAGAATGCTCTGCTTTTTTGTACCAAATGACAAAAACTACAGAATATAGAAAATGAAGATTAGATATATGAGAGATTGTCCAGAGAACCTCAGGGTGCAGTAATGGTTAATAGAAAGCTTAAAAAGTCAGTAAATATTGCTGGAAGATGCCAAAATTAACAAATAATGAGCAAAGAGGTATTGCAAGTTAAATCTATGGTTAACAACAGGTAGAACCATTGTTGCTGGTTTCTTAAGAGGCTGTAAGTGAGACATGAACTTCTGGTTTCAATCAGTAACAATAATCAAAACAAAGGGAAGTTCATATTAGTTTATGGTATCTTTTGCTGAGGATAACAGCCTGCCTGACTGCCTGGTTGCATATTGATTTCAACTCACTTGTCCATCATTTCTAAGCTTCAGTAACTACATTTTAAGTTCAAGTTCTCCTCCAGGCATGTTTTAGGAAGCACAGTATAAAGATAAGCTGCACAGAATAATAATTTGTGTCTGAAGCGTTTTTTCCCCCCACAAAGTAGTTCAATTACCTGGTTTAAAATTCTTAAAATTACATCTCCTCCTCCTCCAGAATCTATGAATATGCAAATCATTGTTCATTGTGTAACTGCTGAACAGAATGTGTCTCCTATTCACTGAGAGTGTTTGTGCACTGGAGGCATCAAACTCGTGCAAGTTGCATATTGCAAAATTTGCTTCTAAACTAGTTACAATGTCATAAAATCATCTGGTATAAGGACGGTAAAAAAAACTTTTCAGTGTCAGACTCTGCAATGGGATCCTTCTGCACAGTGAAGGTTAAACATCAAAGTGAAGCAAGCACGCTTGAGTGAAGGGGGTTATTACCTTAAAGGATTAGCCAGCTCTTGCCTTCAGATCTCACCCCTTCTGTGCAGTTACCCACACCAAATAGGAGTCACTAGTGCAGCAACACTACAAGATCCCTCACGAGCTTCCAGCCCATGACAACTGTGTTTATTGGAATGTGCCAAACTGGAGGTAGCAGTGCCACCAGGGAACTGATCCCAGGTCTCTGAACTGGTGAGATGAGATTTTCTCCTCTGCACTGTTTATATCAAAAAAGGCAGTCATGCAGACTATAAAAACAGCTGGGGGTCAGCGGGCTTTAAAGAGATGCACAGTTGGGTGTTGGATTTCCACAAATGCAAAAATATGTGACCAGACAGAAGAATATATAGTGTGAAAAGGAACAGCCCTGTAGGTGCAACCTCCTGCAGAGGGAGGATATATCTGTGGACACATTTAATATTCTGCTGAAAAGCTACTGTAAGAACCAAAGTAGTAGCTCACTGTTTAAGGCTGCAAGATGAATTATATGATCAGTGGAGCAAAGATCTAAAGGGCTACACTTGCTCTGCATATGTTACTAAAAAGAAGTTTGTGTTCAAAGAGCTGCTTCTTCTGCCTGAAAACTGAAGACTTTTTTTTAAAAATTATTATTGCTTTTTAATTTGGTAAAATAAAAGTGAATATATTATTTTGTTTATATCGCTTCAGTTTGTATTAGTTTTTTTCACCCAGGTATCTTCTTTTGAGGCTGATTCAAACCTAAATGTAAATAAACAGATGGTGGAAAACGTTACACCTGGAAAAAGGCCACAGCTGCATTTGTTAGCACATCATACATACAGTATCTCAGTTTGACATGTCAAAGTCTGTGACAGGCCTGTGCTTCTATTCTTAGACAGGTGAGTGACAGCAGAGTGTCTGGGCCCTCATATCAGCCAACAGCCACATGCAGAGTTCATCACAACCTGTCGCCTCCAATACCCATTGTCACTGATCCGGCCAACCTCTGATCCTGACAGATACATCTGAGGCTCCGCACACCAATCAGAGCTGTTTATACAACATTTATTGTGAAAAAAACAAACAAAAACAAAACCATTTAAACAGCCCCACTCACCATGCTCTGGTCTCCGGTCTTGGTGAAGGTCTTTTCATCAGCGACATCACGTTTCACCCAGCTATAGGAGACCATGTAACTGGTGATAGGTGGGTGGTAGACTGTCAGAGGGGGTTCCCAGCTCACCATCAATGCTGTCTGGTTTAGCGGCTGGATCTTCATGCTCACTGGGGCACTGCTGCACACTAAAAAGGCCAAAGAGAAAAAGGACGGTGTGAGAATGAGGCAGCATAAAAAGGAAAAAAGACTGACAAGAAAGTAAACAGTAGTGTCGCTTTTTCACTGACTGAATATAGCTGTGTGAAGATGGAAAACTGTGATTGGGATGACTGCTTGACCACATGCATTTTTGTCTGTTGACACATGTGGGCAGAATGAAGGTTGCCTTTTAACAAGCTTATCATTACAAAATCCCGCTCACTTGACTCAAAGCCATTTCCACTTGAGGAACACCTAGAAGTGCATGATGATAAAGTAATTCAATAACAAAAACACTCCTGAAGGCTTCACTTGGGTCACACACAATCTCAGGTTTGTGTAGATTGTCAGTACGGACACTAACACAACCGGGCATTGTGTAGTGTACATGTGGTACAGATTATACGGCAAAAACATGCCCATACCAAATTTGTAAGATTAAACAGTACGCATAGGGGGGACAAAAGATAATCTGTAAGTAGGCCTCAAGGTGGCAGTGCAGGCTGCAGCAAGGATATTTACACAGGGATCCATCAGTATGGGTACAGGACAATCTGGACAAGCTTCTCAGCAGATCAGGGCAACAGCAATCAGGCACTAGTGTCAAATGATTATGTGCTCTCAGAGTTTCTGCCAAATTGAAACTGTCACCACAGTTTTCTCCATTTGCACACTGAAGCTATGACAAAAATTATGCGCCATAATATGTGAAAGGGAGACAGGGTGGAAGGAAATCAGTCAAGAGAACACAGGGGAAAAAACAAAAGGAAGAAAATCTCAGGGTGTTGATTAGATGTGACAGGTGCGAAATGTATTATAAACCTGTCGGATGTGTGTTGTCAACCTCAACAACGATAATTTAATAGCAGCTGAAGATGTCACTGTGGTTTTACTGCCTGCATCACTTCTGTCATGACAATCATCATCCTTTTAACAATCAACACACATGTATTAGTAACCGTCTCAGCTTCTCCTGTTTTGCATATAGCCAAAAAAAAAACAAAAACATTTTTGTGATTCTTCTTCTAAAAATATGACGTCTAGGCAACTTCTCTTAAATGTGGTCTACTGATGAGTAGACCACATGCGCACTGACTTCAAACTTGACCTACACATGCGGTTTATGAAAACCTAGTGGCGTAAAAATGAACGTGTGCTTGGTAAAACCACCGCAGAGCAGGTCCAAGTGAACTTACACTGAGAATAAAATGTACATAATCTTTAACCAGTGGAGAAATTCTTTTAAACACTGTAACTTCCAAAATATATGCCTCATAGAGGTTCCACCTCAGTCTGCAAAGCATGAATCTTTCTCCTGGCTCCATCTACCAAGGGCTGATGAATTGACAGTTGTCAACAAACAGCAGTTCCAAAGCATCTCACTTCTAAAGGCTTTACAGTATTTTTTAAAAGAAGCCGTTTGCAGCTTTGAATGATGGAGGAGACAAGGATTTTACTCAAAGCACAATGGAAAAAAACAACAACATACAAAGCTATGTATTGTGAACTTTGCAAGAGAGCTGAGTAATGCATGTCAACTCAGGAATGACAACCAGCACAGTAACTACAACACCTATTTAGCAGTAATGTTCCTAGCTATAGCTAGAACCACAGGCTTAAAGCTACTAAATGTTTTTAAATTAATGTTGCTTTAATTAAAGTTAAAGGCTGGATGGGTGAAAATCAGATAACTGCCTATTGTTCCGAGTATTTTTTTCAAGGAAAATGCCAAACATTCTTCGGTTAGAATTGTTCCAGAGCAAGGACTTGGCTGCCTTTCTCCATTTTATGTCTTTGTACATTCATTACTTTTCAGTTCTGTACTGTAAGTAACAACATAAGAAAGTTCAAGGCATCGTCGTGGGTTCTTGGAAACTGTCACTGTCATTTTCTACAGTTTTCAAACATTTTATAGCCAGTTCCCCAACTGAGAATATAATGAACAAAGCATCTGATAAGAAACGTAAAAAGTAATATCACCGTTATCTAAATTAATTAAGCAGAGGGTATGCTTTGATAAAGATGGAAAGACACACGCAGATGCACACCAACGATAAAATAAATACTGCCCTATATATCTTGGCATTATTACTGGACAAACAATGACAGTGCACCACACAAACTAATCTGCAATCTCTATTTTGCATCTGAAAGGTTAGCTCTGCATCTGTAATGGCCAAACAAATTCCATTGCCATAAAAGCCACAGCAACGGAGCATTCAGTGAAGGTGCAGCCCTGGCTCTCATACACCATTTACAAGCAAAGGCATCATTTATTGTGAGCGGACAAACAGTCCCCCTGCACAACCTTGACAGATGCCATCCTTGAAGATGAGATTGACACAGTTTATACCTCCAATCACCTATACATTCTTAGACAAATAAAAATGCAGGACAGAAGATATTGCAAAAGAGAAAAAAAAAAAAAGAGGGAGGGGAAAGCGAAAAAAATTAAAAGACACTGGTTCACATTCATTTTGCCTACTGACATAATGCCACAAAAGCAATTTCACAACTTAATTTGTATGGGTCTATTTTAGCTGTGCCACATATTAATGATGATTGCTGATCGGCCCCGTTAGAGTGCTCCAACTTCATCACAAGCATTTCCAATCAATTCTCCCTGCCAGACACCAACAACACCACTCTAAGGAGCAGCAGCCTTTCTCATTAGTCTTCATAGTTCCTGTACTGTTCTGTTAAAGTGAGCATGGCAAGATGCACACATAAAAGAGAAAGACAAACAAAGATACTCTGATCAAGCCCTGCATGAGGTCCGTGCCTTGTATTAATATATTCTTTGAAGAGTCAGTTGTATCAGTGAGAGAATCAAATGTGCCAAGTTTTACCCAAAAAGCTCCTGAAACTAGAATTATTACATTACTCTACTGATTTCTTCTCAGTTAGACTTTTACCTAACAAAATGAAAGAAAGAAAACAACAATAATTACCTTTAATTTTCCTTTCACTGACCTGCTGATTTGGGCTTGGTACTATGATTGGTTCCTGATCTCCCGGGCTTCATGAATATGCTCTCTAAATTCTAATGATGCTCATGTTAGCCTGATCAGCTAGTTAGTTATAGCATATAAAATGCACCGTTATAATTTTGGTTTGCAAAACTCGACACTTGCCATCTAGAAAAGGGTTTTGTCTCATAATCTGAAAACAAGTAGACATGCTGTAAATACTAACAATGTCCTTACTTAAATCAAATAGTTGATTTTATTTTATTCATACCAGACATTTTATTCACCTGTTTACACTGAGATTTCTGTAATCTTTGCACATTTCATTTAATAAAAATCAACCAGTATAGACAGTTGCACACACACCCAGGCTGTTAGACTTGAAGTTGAGATCATTATGTGGTGTGGGTGGTTATTTCAGTAATGTGGTGTTGAAACTGTGCTCTGGGTGTGTCAGGGGAGATATATATATATATATATATATATATATATATATATATATATATATATATATATATATATATATATATATATATATATATATATATACAGTGCTTAACAAATTTATTAGACCACCAGTCATAAAACGAAAAAGACCATCCAGCATCATGAAGTGCTTTTATGTGGACTCTTTCCTTTTCAGTGAGTTCTCAATGTTTTACCATTTTGAACAGGAGTGAGGAATTTTTATACCCAAATTTGAGCCGGCACACTGGACTTCTCTGAGACGCCAGAAATTAATCAAGCATAACATTCAACCACTAAAACAAATTTTTCTGTTCAGGAAGTAGTAAAGTAAATAACTGTAATTTGGTATCTTAACCAAAAAATAAGAATGTGCTTTACTTTTTTTTCTGCTTTTTAAAACAGTAAATTTGAAAATTCATGGATAACAACAATTATTAAATTTTAGCATTAAAAATATCAGTTTGACTAAAGAGCTTGTGCATACTGGTGGATTAACCATTACAGAAACATAAAAAGTGATTTTGGTAATTACCAGTACTGTTAATTTAGGGCAGCTGTGGCATAAACCTTACACTGGGTGATGGTCTAATAAATTTGCTAAGCACTGTATATCTGTGTCCATCTATCTATACACACACACACACACACACACACACACTGATAGATGCTTAATAGGGTCATATTGTGTGAATTTACTTATTTCTTAAAAATCAAAAAATTAAGGTATATTAAAGGCTTTAATTAGTTTATTAACGCTTAATGATCCAATTAAGTGTAGTGTCAAGTTATAAAACTGTGACTGCATTTGACCCACTGAAATAGTTTAAATACCCATGTCAAAAAATAAGCATAAAAATCCATAACCATATTACACACCTTGACACAGTTCTTTTAAGTTCTTTTGCTTATTTTTTTCCAAGTTCACTGGTTTCCTGTTTTTTAGAATTTACAGTACATTAGAGTATTTTAAAACTTTGTTTGTTCTTTAATAAGTAATTCAGTTTTCTGTTAAAGCAGAAAAGCTGACAGGTGTATCAACAGCAAGAAAAAGGGCCAGGCTTAACACTTAGGACAAACTTTGAATAGTTGCACGGTAGAGAAAGTAAAACAAACAACCAAAAAAACTGAAAACAAAACACACTTGAATAGATGGCTTGTATCACAGATCTTGGTCAGCTTTTGGATGTAATAACGGTATTGGGTTAACGTCAACACAGTGTGCATTATGTAATATAAATCCACACTGCAATATTAGTTAGCAATTTAAGCAGCAATTCACTAATGAAAAAGTAAGTAATAACTGTAATTACAGGAGCTCCCTGGATTAAGCAAATCCTGTTATAACAGTGCTGCGGCTGAGAAAAATCTAAAAATCATGCAGAAAACAAAGCTTACCTTTTGAAGCCTCGGTGCTATGAGGGCTTCCCAGGATCTCAGTCAAATCTCTCTGCCATGCATTTTTCACAGCTGACTTAAAAACTTGACGATTGTCCAGGTCCTGCAGGGGCCTGAAGTTGTTCCTCAGGTACTCAACAGACTTGACATGGTCCTGTTGCTCTGTTGTGAAGATGGAGTAGAAAGCCTCCAGCTGGATGAAAAGAAACAGAGAATAGCTATTGAAGCAAATTTAAGCGCTATTGTGCATACGTATACGTGTCTGTCCATGTGTGTTCAATATATCATGCAGAACTACATTTGTAGTTGCTTGCCAGTAGCTGACTCTTCACAACTGGAGTACAGCATTTGCAAGTAACATTCACACCACAGGCACCAGTGGGCACAGACTTCAATCATCACCCTGGCTGCATGCTGGGCTGTAACTTCTCAATGGGGCAAATTTGTGGCCATTGATTGCCATGAATGATCTCCTGCCGTGTGCTGTAATGACTACACATTACAGATACTGTGGAATCAATGTGTCCTATGCGTGCTTGGAGAAATGAATTACAGGTTCATAAAAGACTATCTGTGAGCGTCACAAACATTGTAAAGGTGGGTCAATATTCTTGCAGCAGAAGTCATTTCTGAACAAAAGATTTGTCCTCTTGCAAGATGATAGAAATTCCACTGAGCCTTGCAAATTTCTACAGCGCAGAATGCTCTAGAGGATATGCAGCTGGGTAACCTAAGAATTGTTTGTATAAAAGATGCAGCAAAGGACTGTGTATGGGATCAGCAGAAAGCACTGGGCATGGCTTGGCATACATTATCTCTCAAATGAAAACAGCAAGAACTGTTGGAGGTAAGATGCTGTAAAGCACATAAATGTGTAGTTTAAATGCATTTTTTTTTCATTAAACATGTTAACTTTTTACCTCAAGTAAATGAGAATTTAAAGTGTTGAACTTGAACAACTTTAATAATATGATAGCCAGCCTCCACACATAGCAGTATTCCATTTAAGAGCCTTTAGTCAAAGTCTCAGAGTAACAGCACAATATATGCATAGGTGCTATCTCACACTTACTATCATTCAAATACCAGTAATTGGCTCTCCCTTCCTGCTTAATCATCCACTATATAGGCAGTTATGGTTTCATATGCAGAGGAGCTGGAGAGGAACGAGGGAAAAGGGAAGAAGGAGGGCAGGCAGATGAGGGGAAAAATTGCTTGTGCACTGACACCGTGGGACAGCAAGCGATCCACTGACTGTGCGCAAATGGGATCTGACTGTGCGTGGAGAATAGAGCTGTATGGACAAGTATGTGTGTGTATGTGAACTTGACGCACCTGTGAGTGGGACAGATACACAGGCCTGGAGAAGATGATCCACTCCACTACCTTGCTGCAGGGCGGAGTGGTCAGAGAGCCAGTGTATCGGTAATAACTGTCCACCGACGACGGCAGCAGATCCCTCAAGACGAACGACCTGAGGTTGGTCTCCTTTTCTGTGTAAATCACGAGATCAAAACCTGTCAATACACAGCACTGCAAAGCACATTGTTCTGCCCACTAAAACCCTGAATATGTCAAGCTACAATTACACCAACATTAACAAGGTTGTTTCATTTAATTCCCGGTGTGGCATAATTACTGCTTTCCTGAAACCTCCACGAGTGGAATGGCAGTAGTTAAAAGCCTCACCACTTGTTATCACTCTGGCCAGATCTCTGTACTCAGATGGACTGAGAGAAGAGCAAAGGGAGAGGAGTGTGATAAAATGGCCTGCTCTGACAGCTGATCTGTGGCTGGGTGGTAGTGTGCTCTGCTCAGTGCAGCAACTGTGGCACGGGCCATGGGAATTACGACAGATCATAATGATTGCTGGATCTGTTCAGTCCTCTGATCAGACCCAGGCAAAGCTGTGCAGAAAAACAAACACTAAAAAAAACAAAAAAACAAAACAGGAGCATCATTTAGAGGAAAATTCCTATATCTCCTGCGAATATGCAAAGTGGATTATGCAAGTGGGTTTGTTTTTTCCTTGAATTATGATGACAAAAATCAACATAAAGTCAAACTTAATTCCAATCTAATCTCTCATGGCTCATGAGTTTAGGGTGTGGTTTGCATTGAGGCTGCTGAGGTACGGGAAGCCTCGCCCCTGATGCCTCATCTCTACTCCGACTGAAATTCAGTGTGCACAGCCTTTCCTCTCCTCGTCTTCAGACAGCGTACGTGCCCTATCGCTCATGGGCCACCGAGATGCTGATGGATGGATGACTGCGGGATAACGAGCTAGTTGAAAAACCAAGCATCCTAACAGGGGAGAAGGCACGGAGGAAGAGAGTCCAAAAACCACCACACCCACACCAAGCTCTCTTTCAGTCAGAAAATAAAATAATGTGGTGCAAGCAAGAACATCTGTGTGTTCAGGCATTTGTGGAGACTGATGGAGAGCCAAAATAATTGAGTATATTTGACATGTTTGATAAGCTGTCTTTATCGAGGTTATATAACAAAAGGAAAGTGGAGCTTAAATATATCTTTGGAAAATAACACACACACACACACACACACTTACTTACATCTGTAAGGTCTCCTGGCATACAGCTAATCAGAAAAGTTATTTAAATTTACAGAAACAAAGTGACCCTTTTTCTGGTTCTGAGGCCAAATCCCATGTGTTCTTATAGTCTCCAGTGGTGGCCTCTGGCCAGATTTTTACCCTTACACATTTAACTTTAGCAAAAAGAAATCTGCTAACATTTTCTTTCGCCAGTGCGAATGCCAAATGTCATAACATCACCGGCCCACAATGCAAAACATCAAAACGCCTAGCTACAGAAAGTTGAGGGTGTTGAATTATAATTAGAATCAACTCAGTGAAGCCCAGCGCTGGTCT
Source organism: Paratilapia polleni (assembly GCA_015106735.1). Taxonomy (NCBI): domain Eukaryota; kingdom Metazoa; phylum Chordata; class Actinopteri; order Cichliformes; family Cichlidae; genus Paratilapia; species Paratilapia polleni. The sequence goes on along the minus strand of VUQI01018697.1, from coordinate 7,172 downwards.
TTCAAAACCAGCATGAGTGAAGAGCAATTATGCCGTGCTTCTATATATCCCCATACTCTTACATGTCCTTGTCTGTTTACGATTACGGCCACAAAAGAACCGTCAGCTGCAGGCTGTAAAACAAGTCAAACGTGTCTGTGTAAACAGAGCTGTTGTGCCCTCATCTGTAGTAAAGGATTACACACTCATGATAAAACATATGCTTATGGACTGCATAAGCCATGAATCCCATGATGCCAGCCCAGCAGCAGTAATTTAAGACAATATGCCATGAAGAATTGTGCCATAGCACACAACGCAAGACATTAATAGCTTAAATATGAATATAAGCCTCTGCAGGAGCTACAGTCCATGAGAGCTCATACATTTACATTTGAGCCAGACTAAAACAAAGGGTTGTCTAATTAAGGCTGAGATGTAATTAATAGTTCTTTCTCTGTGAGTGAAGCTCCTTGGAGGTCTCCTACTGTGGAGACACACTAGCAAGGCAGAGGCGGTGTCTTGCAAATTTTGTTTCCTTTTGAAGTTAAACTCTGCTCATAGCTTGTGTTTAGACTAATTTGGAATTTTAAAAATAATGGTACCTAGTTTTTAAGCAGTTGAATGCAAGAGCATCAATATTTTGTTCCTGGAGGAGGAGCGGCACCAGGCCTGCAATGGCAAGAGGATTTTACCTCTAGGATAAATCAAAACACCTATTACAAAAACATCAAAAGGATTTTGTCAGGGTCAATTGCTTTTTGAAGATCCCATTAGAACTTTATTCCCCAAATGTAATGTTTTATTGTGAGATTGAGAGATTATGGTATTAAAGTTAAAAGTATATGAAATAAATAAACAAAACAATTGCAGATAAACAAAGAATGCCATGCACTCCACATAAAAAACTATTGTTCTACATGAAGCAGAGTTTGTAAGGGGTTACTTTCCCATTACTTACCATGATGCACTACTCCTTTCAATCCCTGGATGATGGGGTCCACAGCTGGGTTGTCTTTTTGCCCCAGCTGCAGGAAACATCCAGAGACAAAGGATTAGAAAAGGGATTAACAGACTTGTATAATAATCCGAATAAAATACCAAAAGACAATCGACAACAAAGAAAAAAAAGAAAGAGGGGGGGGGGGGGGGGCAAAAAGAGT
>VUQI01018696.1:12459-23630 GCA_015106735.1 Paratilapia polleni | reverse complement strand
TTATTAAACTCTGTCTCTCTCCCATAGTGTGTCTTTTGTCCTGTCTCCCTCTGCTCTCTTCTGTTTCCTGTCATGGCAGATGGCTACCCCTCCCTGAGCCTGGTTCTGCTGGAGGTTTCTTCCTGTTAAAATGGAGCTTTTCCTTCCCACTGTTGCCAAGTGCTTGCTCATAGGGGGTCATCTGACTGTTGGGATTACAATTTAACTGTCTGGTTCTAGTGTTAAAATGTTCATCTGCTGTAACAAAATGACTCCACGGGAATTATTATTCTAAAACAAAATACATGCACTGGTTATAACTCCAGTTCTGGCCCCTAAGGGGCGAAAACCATTGGCTGTGTAAGGTGGCCAGATTTTAGTCTGTGGTGGCCCAATGTTTTCTCATCAGCCTTGTAGAAAAAGGTCTTGTATTAGAGATCTACAAAGCCAATATTAGGAAGCTGTTGGGGTGGCAGTGGCATAAGTTGCAGTTGTCATCCAGGGGACCATGGTTTGTATCCTTTTTTATTTTTTAACTTGCTGGTTTAGGATCGTGGCTTTCAGTAAAATTATACTCCTTTATAACAGTAACTGAAAAATGAAAGTTGTCAGTGACAGACCTGTCTCACTAATGTAATAACCCATTTTGTTAGGGCACAGACTCCAAAGGACACCTTCTGCATGAGTGAACCACGCAAGTGCCATTGTGGCCATGGCCACCCCTTGGCTCCGCCCCTGCCTCTGTGTGGAATTTATACAGTCATGTTAAAAAGAAAGTATGCCCTCTCTCACTCCTAAGGTTTTACATATTAGGACACAAAAATGATCTGGTCTTAAAATTAAGTAAATACAATCTCAGATGAACAACAAAACAAGACATATTACACCTTGTCATTATTTATTTAACAAAAACTAAGCCAAAATGCAGAAGCAGGTGCTGCTAACCAAATGGACTTGATTTTTTGATCATCATCGTTTTGGCTGTTTGGTGGTCTGGAGCATTCAGATGTGTGTTAACACAATGCCAAGGAGGAAAGACATCAGCATTGAACTCAGAGAAGCAATTGTTGCTGCCCATCAAACTGGGAAGGTTTATATGGCCATTTCCAAACAATTTGAATTCCACCATTCTACAGTGAAAAAGATTATTCACAAGTTGAAAACATTCAAAGCAGTTGCCAATCTTCCCAGGAGTGGACGTCCCAGCAAATTCACCCCAAGGTCAGACAGTGAAATGCTCAGTGAAACTGCAAAAAACACAAGAGCTACATCTCAGACTCTACAGGTCTCAGTTAGCATGTTAAATGTTAAAGTTCATGACAGTACAATTAAAAAGAGATTGAACAAGTATTGCTTGTTTGGAAGTGTTTCCAGGAGAAAGCCTCTTCTTTCCACAAGACTTCTGGAACAATGTCCTTTGGACAGACCAGACCAAAGTGGAGATGTTTGGCCATAATGCACAGTGCCCCATTTGGAGAAAACCAAACACAGCATATCAGCACAAACACCTCATACCAACTGTCAAGCACGGTGGTGGAGGGGTGATAATTTGGGCTTCTAGAGTCAAATGTGAGGCCATCTCTCTGACAGCTAAAGCTTGGCTGAAACTGGGTCATGCAGCAGGACAATGATCCCAAGCAAACCAGCAAATCCATAACAGAATGGCTGAAAAAGAAAAGAATCAAGGTGTTGCAATGGCCCAGTCAAAGTCCAGGTCTCATCTTGATTGAAATGTTGCGGTGGGACCTTAAGAGAGCTGTGCATAAACGAATGTCCACAAACCTTAATGAACTGAAGCAACACTGTAAACAAGAGTGGGCCAAAATTCCTCCACAACGATGTGAGAGACTGATGAAGTCATACAGAAAATGATTACTTCAAGTTACTGCTGCTAAAAGTGGTTCTCCAAGCTAGTGAATCATGTGATGTACTTAGTTTTTCACACACTGCTTCTCCATTTTGGTTTAATTTTTGTTAAATAAATAATAACATGGTGTAATACATCATGTGTTGCTGTTCATCTGAGGTTGTATTTGCATATTTTTAATGCCTGGTAAGGGCTAGATCATTTTTTATTATTGTCCTGATATCTAAAACCTTAGACGTGACAGAGGGAATTCTTTCTTTATACCATGACTGTATATCTCCATGTGGACAATAAGTACCTGTTTGTGTGGGTTTCCTTCACCAATCCAACATTACAAACAGAATCAGGTGGATTTGAGAGAATCCCTTGCTGATATATGTATCCTGGGATAGCCTCTAACCCCATGTAACCCTGACAAGGAAGAAATGACATAGATAAATGAAGTCCATTGAAACAGATCTGTATCTCAACCACTGTTAAACAAGAAGAAGCGGTGTCAACAACTTACCCCATGCTGACTCTAATTTGTCAGAGTGACGCATCAGAGGACTAATGACAAAGAGATGTGGGATATAGATCACACTAATGGCTACTCATTCTTTTCTAAAAAGACAAATTATCCAAAGCGAACAATGTCCATTTTCTGACTAATGCCAGATTTTGAAGCTTCTCTGAAAGTGTCCTGAATTTCTGATGTTGTAACTAATAAGTGTCTAATAGGCTAGTGACGCTATTCTGCAATTCACGATCTTGTGCTGTTTCACCAATATCCCACAGTTAAATTTTACAATGACAAGCATATTTATGGTGTTTATGTAAACTTGTATAAATCACAGTATGCCAAGGGGTTGTTTATATGTTATGGTGGGCACTCCATCACATATGTTTCACAGATTAGGTGGTTCTATGGCATCCAGTGGTGCAAATCCATCCACCAACAATTTGTCAGCCCGTGGCAGCGTTTCATTGCAGCTCGAAATGATTCTGAATGCCTCATTACCAACCTGTTTTACATGAGGGGGTGCACACATTTTCCTCTATGTGTCTGAAATAGTAAATGAATTAAGCTTTTTTAAATTCGTGTCACTTTTAAGTGTTGCAGCTGATTATCATATCCTCTGGCCAACAGGCTTTTTGGCCATTCAGCCTGTCTTTCTACAGCTGTACTTGGAAAATATTACAGGGCAGCTACATCTAAACCAATGTGAGCTAAAATGCCTTTATGGTGATTAATTAGTCCAGTAATAGAAAATGTACTGTTTTCTGTTTAGGAATACAAAATTTAATTACATGACATGAATGCATTTAGATGGTATGTGCCTGTTAGTGGGTACATAGTAACTATTTGCCAGTGGTAAACAGTTCTGTTCTTGCCTTTTGACCAATATTTGGTAAATGTACAGTATGGAGACCCCAACACAGGTTATGTTGATTGAATAATTCAAAGATTGTCTTTAGGAAGAAGTATAATCGGTGGATACACACACTGTTGTATGAAGATGATGTATGAAGCCTTCTCCAAACACAAAGCACCTTGCCAGTAAGGAACAGCCCCAAAATGACTGATGTTATACACTAGTCAGCCACAAACTTAAAACCATAGACAGGTGAAGTGAGTAAGTTCATCTTGTTTAAATGGCACCTGTCAAGGGGTGGGGTATATTAGGCCGCAAGTGAACAGGAAAGATATCAGTGGAAGGATCTGAGTGACTTTGAAAAGGGTAAACTTGTGATGCTCGCTATAATCAATGCTTCACTGGCCTCTGGTCTAATCCCTGTTTATTTTAAGAATGCTGTCATCCACCCATTCTTAAAAAACCAGAGCTTGACCTTTTTCTTCTTAGCAGCTACAGACCAATTTCAAAATTACTATTTAGTATTTTTTATTGATTTTATAAAAGGTTGTTGTTAAGCAGCTTACAGCTGTTATGGACAAATACAGCATTCTTGATAAATTTCAGTCTGGCTTTCGTACAGCTCGTTCCACTGAAACATCTCTTCTTAGAGTCTCCAATGACATTTTGATGTGAAGTGATGCAGGAGAATGCTCTGTTTTGTTGATGTTGGACCTGACCTCTGCCTTTGATACTGTTGACGTTCACATAATGCTTGAAAGGCTGAGATACTGGGTGGGTGTATCAGGGTCTGCTTTGGAGTGGTTCTCTTCATATCTGTCTGAACGATCCTTTTCTGTGGCTGCTCCTAAGTACAGGTCCTCTCCCACTTCTCTTGCCTGTGGTGTGCTGCAAGGTTCTGTTTTGGGGCCTTTATAGTTTCTGTTATATCTGCTCCCTCTTCAGCACATTTTGAGCACTTTTAATGACATTTCTTATTACTGCTACACAGATGACATTCAGCTGTATGTCTCTTTTAAGCCTCAAGATGTTTAGGTGCTTAGACTCTATTAAAGGTTGGATGGCTAACAGTTTTCTCTTAATGAAGAGAAAACAGAAGTCCTTGTTTGTGCCCTCAGCAGATTTGTGCCTAAGGTAATGGAAACTCTAGGTTGCCCTTGCCACTTTTTCTTAAGGTTCTTTCAGGAACCTTGGGGTAACTTTTGACTCAGCTTTTACTTTGGATGCTCATGTTAAATCTCTGATTCGCTCTTGCGTTTACCACCTAAGAAATATTGCCAAGTTGAGTTCTATTGTGTCACACTCTGAACTGGAGATTGTTATTCATGTTTTTATTTTATCACATCTGGATTATTGTAACTCATTGTTCATGTGTCTTAATAAAACCTCCTTGAAATGTCTGCAGCTTGTTCAGAATACTGCTGCAAGGCTTCTAACTAAGTTCTCACATTCTCACACATTACACTAAAGCTAATTCAGTTGCACTGGCACCCCATTAACTTCAGAGTCCACTTTAAGATTCTGGTTTGCACTTTTAGATCTCTGCATGGACAAGCACCAGCATACATCAGTGAACTTTTACATCCATATATCCCCAGCAGGTCTGTAAGATCATGTGATCGGGGCTTGCTGGCTGTGCATCATATAAGGTTGAGAACTAAAGGAGACAGAGCTTTTGCAGCAGTGACTCTGGAACTCATTCCTTCTGATCCTGAGATCTGTGGACTCAGTGATCTCTTTTAAAAAGCAGCTTAAAAACTCACCCTTATAACCTTTCTTCTGGGTAACTTTGTTTTTATGTTCTAGTATTTTTTGTTGTGAAGCACTTTGTGATACTTATCTCGAAAGATGCTATATAAATAACATTTTGCTCACTTTTACTTACTTATGGGATGAATGGCGCAGTTTTCCTAAATAAGTGGTTCAAGAAAGGACAAGCAGTGAAGTTGTGCTAGAATCATGGGTGCACAAGGCTCATTGAAAAGTGTGCATCAAATGCTAGCCCTTGTGGTCCAGTTCCACAGGAGAGCTGCTGTAACACAAATAGGTGAAACCTTAACCTCAGAGTCCCCATGCTGACCTCTGTCCTCCTCTGAAAGTGCCTAAAATGGGTAAGTGAGCTTATGACCTGGACAATGTAGGAATGGAAGAAGCTGATCTGATTTAATGAATCATGTTCTTTCATTACATATATTCTCTATGTATAAAAATAACTGTATTTCCTAAACAGTTAATGCAAGACTTTTGTTAAAACCCTTGAATCACTTAAATCCCTTGAAGCCGAAAGTCTCCACCTCTATCACATGTTGATAGTTTGATTAAAATCCACTGTGGTGGTGTACAGAGGCAACATTACAAAAACTGTGTCATTGTCCAAATTCTTAAGGACATAACTGTACAACTCCTCATGGAAACAGTATTCTCTGATGGCAGTGACCTCTTCCAGCAGGATAATTTGCCCTGCCGCACTACAAAAATGGTTGACCAATGTTTGAGGAACATGACAAAGAGTTCTAGTTGTCGACTAGGCCTCCACAGCAGCTTGACCCCACATCTTGAAGGACCTGCTGCTAATGTGCTGGTGTGACACCACAGGACACCTTCAGAGGTCTTGTGGAGTCCATGCTTCAATGAGTCAGAACTGTTTTGGTGGCTTGAGGAGGACCTGCACAATATTTAGGTAGGTGGTGGTAATGTTGTGGCTGACTGACTGGTGTAGTCATTTCAGACAGTTCTCCTAGTCTGCCATGTACTGATGCTGTAAGCAGGTGTTTGAGCCTTAATGCTATTCTCCACTTTCTTTCATAACCTTTTGGTTCTATGTCTGGATATTACCCACTCCAGGGCCAAACTGTTGATGTCTTTGATGCTGTGAATTCATGATGCATTTCTTCCTTGGCTTTGAAGAAATGAAGGTATTTGAAGTGAAGGACTGCTGCGCCGTCTCATCGTATATCTTTAGATTTGGGATTGATTTTTCAGCCTGTGAGATTAGCGTGGGATAACACAGCAAATGGGAAACAGTTAATTCTGAATTAACTCCTCCTCCCTTTCCTGTGTTTGAAGAGGGAGGGGAAACAAAAGTCCTTTGAGGATTAAAAGGAAGTAATGCATTTGTACCAGGTTTTATGGCTATGCTCTGCAAACAGAGTGTGAGTCCATAAGAATGTTATCCTAACTTTCTGCTGATTTCTTTGTCCTCAGGTCTTTATTTGGTTCAGTTTTATTTCTATATAGCCAAAACATTTAGCGAGAAGGCTAACATTAAGGCTAATTTCCCTACTGGTGACAGTAGGTAAGAAAACCAGTGATGATGGCTGTGTCCTTGAGCAGGTTAAGGTGAGAGGGTTGGAATGAGGTAGAGAGGAGAGCAGAGGAAAGGTTGTGTATTTGAGGGCATATCTGACATCACTGTCAACGTCTATTTTTAACAAATAAAAATGGAATGAAACAAGCAAACCCACATTAACTGACACTAAACTGACATGAAAACAACAATTTTCCAGGACCATCATTGCAACTGACCAATCACGCTGTTGCGACTTGGAGAAATAGTGGGAGTAGTGGGAGAAGATTTCCTTCAGTGCTTTCATTCATGGCCCTGGAGAAACATTAATTATAATTTTATAGAAAGAACACAGACAGATCACTATCAAATCGTGCCTATTGAACTATATTTCAAACAATGCCATTATTAACAATATTACACTTAGCCACTCCTGTCAGAATAGGGTGCTACTCTTCCAAGCTGAATACAAACACAAGTGTGTTTTTCCTTCACTGGGGAACACATGAGATCAATGCACCACCACAGCACAAGTCGCTCTACTGCGACTGTGAGGAGAAAATGGAGCCAAAATAACATTACAAATATAAAAAGAGTGATCCCCCATCATAAAATATTGTATATGTAGTCTATGCAAATGTACTTATACAAACAGGAGGGAGTTCCTTCAATAGTGATGGAAATGATACAGTAATGTAGCCATCACAGAAACTTAACAAAGCAAGATCAGAGACATAAGGACATAAGGATGTGTACATTTTTAGTGATTTGAAATAATGCGCAAAATGCATGGACACATTGAAAGAGGGAGTACATCTGTTCCTCTTACAAGTACAGTATGCATGTGATATTTGCTCCAGATAAGTACAAGGTGGCTGAATGAAGGTATGTTTAATGATGGCATAGGAGCATTTAAAAAAAAAAAAAAAACGATCAATGGATTCAGCATCTGAAAAGCAAAAGATGCAAGGGTGTACAAATTTTAATCTTTTGTGTGAAATCGCTCACAGAGTATACTGCTGATGCAATTTTAAAACATGTTTGTTTCATCTAGGAGTGACAAGGAATGACAGATAAAAAGAAAAGCAATGTCTCCTTGAAGGAGTTTCACTATTGTCCCATAGTCCCCCTCCACAATACAGCTTTACCACCAATGGGAATGTATTAACTTTATTTACAATATTTTGAAATACTTTACAATCAATACTTTGATTGCATTCTCGGTTAATTTGAATCTCAATGCCATACCCCACATATTCCTTATATTAGCAAACATCACTGTATTCTCAGTGCCCATCTCATCTTCCTACATCTTTAGGAAATGGGATTTCTTTTCTCAATCAAATGTGTCTATTCTAACTGACTGATACCCTGCATAATCTTACAGAAAAAAAATTTAATAGGAAAGTCACTTCCTGCTTTATTTTGTTATTGTTAGTCTTAATGTATTCCTGCAAATTTTACTTCCTCCCTTTGGTAGTTTTCCCTTCTTGATAATTGTATGGCTCACCTGTGTTTTATTGGTCACACCCACTTATATAAACCTTCAGTGGTTCACCTCTCACTTGTGATCTCTCACATGCCACATTGTCTTGTACTCCTTGTTACTACTAGGTGTTGCCTCTTTGCCTTTTTGTCATGCGACTGTTTGATTCCCCCAGTGTATGTCCTGTTTTGGATCTTGGATTTTACTCTGCCTCTGTGTGACCTCCTCCTGTGAAACGTCACAGAACATTTTTGACCAACCAGCAAACTGCAGACTGCTGTCCCTACTCTCATACCCACTTGTTCTGGAAACAGGTCAATGAATGGTTAAGTAGTAAAACAGCAAAACTGCCTGTTACAGAGTCTAATAATATTATGTTTGAAGATGTAATAGAAAACAATAGAGTAGCCCTGTTGATTTTTTTTCTTTTTTCTCCAGAAGGCTAAAGTTATGAATAACCCACACATCTGTACATGTTACTGTAATGAAATTCACCTTTATATGAAGTCTCTAAAGATAATGAAATCTAATATGCCAAAGAGCTGCATTCCCTATGAAAAATTACACCGCTATTGGATAATTAAAATGTTATTTAAATTTTTTTTTTAGGGTTTCCCTCCTTATTTTAGTAATTATATATTATATATTAACAGCCCATTCTTTTTGTGTCCGTAAATGTTCTGGTTCTTATGCAGTGCTGCTCTGTTCTAAATTAGAGCAATGTTTCATTGTACTTTATGATTGCTTTAGTTTGTAAAAAAATGTTTATCAATTTAAAAAAAATAATAATCTGGTGCGTAACGTTACGTTCAAACTGCGGCTTGCGTCAGAAACTACTTCCGGTCTTCACGTAAGGTAGACATCAGGCGTAAACAGTGTAAGTACCGTGCTATAGTAAGTGTATAGCAACTGACAGGGTGTTGTGCAATTTCAGAACTGCTCGTTCACTAACCGTATGTTTTATCCAGGACGAAAACTTGATTGTTTTGTAGCGGTTTGCCATTTCTTCGCCATGTTTTTTCAAGCAGGATGTCTTCCTAGTGTGGTATGGACCGGCTGTCGAAGGTCATTCCCACTTGTCTGACTACAATACCTAGCAAGCTACCTGAAAAATCACCCCCACACCAAATATATAAAGAAACATTTCCCTCCCTGGTAACGTAAGCAACATCGCCGGACATCATTTTTCGGCTCCCAGAAGCTGAATAGGCTTGTTAAATCACTCCCGCATGCTGCATGCTTACTGTACGCCAGCCTGTCATCATCAAATTACCTGATTTAACATGAAATTTATGCAAAATGACTTGCTCATTAATAAAACAGATTCCTCTGACAAATTCGGCATACATGGTATAAATGAACTCGACATTATTTCTTAAAATATCAACCTTTATCCTTGGCATCCCCGCTGTTGTCAGCGTTAGCTAACGCTACCTTTACAGTCATAACTCGGTTATGCAGTGGTAGCTAAGCATAAGAAATGATTAAACATTTTATTAAAAGTATGCCGATTATAAAAGAAGCCGGTCAGTTTTCATTTACCATTCAGAGCCACGTTTTATGGAGGGCAGTTTATTTATTGTTGTGCTGCCGGCTCAGTGTTGCCAGATCCTGATGGTGTTTGTCGCCTGCGCAGTGCCAGTGAGGAGCAAGTATACTGCTAATCCTGGATTACCTAGCACACGAACCTCACTGCAGTTTAAGACCAACAGCAAAAGTGAATACTTAACTACAGTCTTATATTAAAATTTAACTACAGTAAACATGTGTTCGATCAGAGCAGCAGTTGTTATTTTGATGGCAGTGATTTTCCCCGAGTCCGCCTCTTCCTTTGAAATCTTCAGCTTTTGGCATGGACCTGCGCCTGCTTCTTGTGTGTCAGTTAGATTCCACTTGATTTGAAAGATCAACACTGGACCAGTTGCCTCAAAGCGCTGCATGTTCCAATGTGATTGTGATTTGTATTTTTCAGAATGGGTAATCTAACCTCCTCCACTCCAGGGGGTCTGTCCAGCACAGCCTGTTTACAGTATGTTCAGGTAAGTAGGTGTTACAGATCTGCTACCTACAACCAGCTTGTTACTTTGCTAGGTACAGTAGTGTGCAGTGGATCTTTGTATAACCTGCTTTTAGTTGTGTGTGTCTCATAGATGCATGTGTAATTTCTAGATGCACATCTCCAGACTTCTTAGTCAAGTGTTTCTCCAGACATCTTCTTTGAAATGGATGATGACTTTGTACATTGTGTTGATGTTGAAGGTTTTTTGGGTGTAATGGGTTGTGAGTATGGTGCAGATGAGTATAGGCTGTTCATTGACAGCTCAAAGCCAGCCTAAAATGTGTCCTACTGCATAATGGCAACTACTTTGCATTCATGCCAATTGGTCATTCTGTCCAGTTAAAAGAAACCTATGCACAAATGGACCATATGTGAAAAAAATAGATTTACATTTTGTGACAAAACTGTACGTGATTTAATATTTTTATTTTATTTTTGGTATTTTTGAACTCCGCATCATTGTCATTAGCCACAGGTTCCACAGTCAGATCTGCCCGTTGCTTGATTCAAAGCACCAAGATGGTGATGGAGAAAACGCTCATCTCAAAAACCAGTGGGTGACATCATGGTGCCTGCGTTCATCTTTTATACTGTCTGTGTTATGAACTCTCTGAAGTCTAAGTAATCATAGGTGCTAACCCTAACCCAAACCCTACCCTAATATTCTGAAGAAGGCCAAAACTGACTTTTTAAAAACTGAATAGTTTATGATCCATGTCAGTTAGAATGATTATTTGTTCCCTGATTGGGAAAAAAGCTTAACGAAAACAAAAATGACATATTCCGACCCTAGGGTTAGGGTTAGGGGTTGTCACCAACGACGATTTCCCAGACAATTTACAATCATGAAATCTTAGATATTTGTCCTCTTTGGTTCTACAGATCATGACAGCACTCTTACAGACACTGTATCTGATATTGTGTTCCACATCATAGGTAGAACATGCAGTAAGGAGCTGCTGGAGATCAGCGCTGTTTTAGCTACAAACCACAGGGTCATCTGCATATAACTGTCACTAGAATACTAACAATCATGCACCCAGTACAGGCTGATTTGGGCTGGATGTCACAGTTACATCACTGCAGCTGTGTGAACTTAGATGGTGACAGTGGAATCAAGTGAAAGAAAACTAGTGCAA
>VUQI01018695.1:85188-95837 GCA_015106735.1 Paratilapia polleni | reverse complement strand
GGATTGCTACATCTATCACTACGACCTTCTTCCTCTGCTTATCCACCACTACGATGTCCGGTTGGTTAGCCATCACCAGTTTGTCCGTCTGTATCTGAGAGTCCCACAGGATCTTAGCTTGGTCATTCTCAACCACCTTTGGAGGTGTATCCCATTTTGACCTTGGGGTTTCCAGGCCATACTAGCCACAGATGTTCCTGTACACTATGCCAGCCACTTGGTTATGGCGTTCTATGTACGCCCTGCCTGCTAGCATCTTGCACCCTGCTGTTATGTGCTGGATTGTCTCAGGGGCATCTCTGCACAGCCTGCAACTGGGGTCTTGGTGTTGTGATACACCCCAGCCTCTATCGATCTGCCATGATTAGTGCCTTTGTGCTGTCTTTCAATCCAGCTTTGTCCAGCCATTGGTAGGATTTCTCGATATCAGCCACTTCTTCTATTTGCCAATGGTACATGCCGTGCAGGGGCCTGTCCTTCTACGATAGTTCCTGTTCTTGCTCCTCTTCTTTCTTTGCTTTCTGCTGCCAGAGGTATTCACTAAGCACGTGATCAGTTGTGGCCATCTTCCTGATGTACTCATGGATCTTTGTTGTTTCATCCTGGATAGTGGTTCTGACACTCACTAGTCCTCAGCCTCCTTCCTTCCACTTAGGGTGGAGGATTTGGGATGAAACCCGCCATGCATCATAAGGAGCTTTCTTGTGTTGATATCAGTGGCTTCTGTCTTCTCCTTTGGCTGGCTATCTATCTATTGATCTATCGAACATGTGAGCCAAAAGCTCAGACTTTAGACTGCTCTAAACACTGTTTCTGACAGTTTTTTCCCACTCTTGGGTCTGTATGATGTTACTGAGACCAGATATCCTTATATGGTCATCTCAGGCACACAGCTCTGGCTGCAAAGCTCCACCTACCTGCCGTTTAGATTTTCTGTTTTTGAGTGACAGCAAACCAGAAAGCAAGTTGCCTTAAAGGGAGGAGGAAGGAGCTAAAAAAGCTTGTTTCAGGTAGTGGATGGATATACTATTGTGGAATCTACCATGTGATGTCCACATGTTGTAATGCTCTTACAAACAGAAAGACCCGTCTCTCTTCCCAGTGACCCCTTCAATCCTGGACAGATGTCTCTGGGGGTTTTTTTTTCTGAAATCCTCTTTCAGGCCTTTCATGAACATGCTCAGATAGCACCAATCTTATGTGTCATGGGAATCTATTGTCTCTCCGTGGACTTACTTCATGTTGTCTGCCTGCTGCCAGCCCACATGCCCAATGTTTGTGCCTAGTTAATGTGTGTGTGAGGCACAGTGAGAGTGATAGATTTTAGGACCAAACTATTTGACCTAAAATCTAAATTGTTACATTAACTACAAATATGTGTATCAGAATATCCTCACCAGGATATGTTGATACACACATTTGTGGTTCTGGTTAAATGTGTATGTATCACCTGTTTCAATGAACAGTCTTTTTTGATGAGTTGCACTTAAAATTCAATGAGAAACATGGGCTTGAGCTTCACTGGTGATCTTTGTCATTGTTGGTGGCAGGAAGACACCTGTAGTAATTAAACTCTTTTCCAGGCAGTGTCTTAATAGAAAAGGAGGCCTCACACAAATACACAGATCCCTTCTTTCTCTGTGTTTTCAGCTGTATTGCTGCTACATTTCACCACAAATCTATTTTTTCCTGTTAATACATTTTAGAAGCTCGCTTTCCACTCAATGAACATGATTGCATTTGTTGGTTTTGCTTTCTGTGGGATTTTAAGGCAGCTGACAGCTTGACAGTTGCAGTGAAAACAGGAGTATACAGTACATCACATTGAAATAATCTTTTTTTGGAAAATATTTGGACAAGCATTTGCATGTTCCTCTTTGCAAAAATGCCTCTTTATTAAGGCATTATGCTTGGACAAAACAATGAGGAAAATAAGCCTTTTCAATTATTTATAGGAAAAAAAATATCAACAGATGTAATATTTTTCTGTTTATACTTTTGGCCTCAGAAGCTAGTATTTACTTTTTAACATGACTGTAGTAGATACACACAGACATAGTGTCTGTAAACTATAAATACCTTATGTCTTACTTTGTCGTTTAATAGCAGCTGAGTCACACAAGCACAGTCAGATAAATGTAAAAAGGCTCAGCAGTAAAAATAAAGTCAAAGGCTGTGGTTTGTCTTGTAGGTTTAAAATGCCCAGAGGAAGGGCTGAGTAGTTGGTAAACATGGCCGCAATACCAACAAGTGGTTTGTAGCAATGCAGTGGTGAGAAGTTTTTTCATGGGTTTAGTCCTGCACATACATAGATTCAACAGGCAATAAAAAGATTTGCTGTTCTGAATTTCATTCATTTCACATTTTACAAACCAGCAATTATATAACTCTCAAGGAATTCTGTCTCTTTTTTTGAGTGTGTGGTTGAAGCTAAGGGCTTTTGCCTTTTTGATAGCTAAATGCAGCATGAGAGACAGGGGTTATGCAAAGAGCCCCTATAGAAACATTGCAAACATGTGTTATGCGCATTACTAATTAATAAAACATAAATGCATAATGTGAAAGTTAGTCTTGATAAAGTTCCCTTACATTTGTTGTTTTCAGGAATTCTGACCAAGATGCATAACAAGAGGAATGTTTAATTGAAAAATTTGTGCATTTTGCAGGATAGCTACTTCAAAATGTATCAGATATACACTTTGCTATTAGCTACAAAAGTGTGACGTATCGTCTTTCTAGCTTTAATTTATAGACTGTGATTATTGGAATATTACCCACTACTTGCCATTTGTACACAGTTTCTCTCCTTCTGCTTTAGTGCAGATGGTTTATGTGCGAGCACTCATAGAAACCATGAAAATACACACATATACATATACTGAATGGATTCAGTATATGTATATGTGTATCAGCAACTTAGTCTTAGTGTATTAATATCTTAATTAATAAGATATTAATTAAGGGTATTAATATCTTATCAAGGCTGATCATTCCTGTTAAGATTTGGCAGTTATGGTTATTTACAAGTGAGCAGGATGTATTGTATAGCGAGGCACCTGCCAGTGGTGTTCAAAGGTTGGATGCCACACAGAATTGGATTCTCCACAGCTAGATCTGGTATAGTCCTTACCAAATAAAGACATTACAAGTTTCCATGGAAAGTAAATTTTTCAGTCACATGATTTATATCTCGTTTTGGATTGAATCTCTTCATATGTTGGCTTCCTGGCAGATTATCTTGTGGTTTAGAGTGGCGATGACAGGTTGGTGTTGCTGGCACCCTCTAGGACTGGCTCGGAGTTTGGTTGTAGCAGAAGGGCAATTTTGGTGGAGCCTCGGCAGACAGGATGGCATAGTTGGCAGAGTGGAGGGTGGCAGGGCTCAGAATACACCAGACTGAGTTGTAGTGGACTAGACAGGTTGGCATGTATGGCATAATGTTGTGATGATGATGATGGCTGGTCAGGTGCAGATAAGTGGCCTTGAACAAGGCAGTTTGGCACCTTCAGTCTAGCAGGAGGAAAGGTGTGTGCTGGTGTGCAAATTTAATCACATTGTCTGCCTTTGTCTATAAATGTGTTCTCATGAATGTTCATGTATTCTTTGTGTATCTCTTATTACATTGTGGAAGGGCTCTCCCCTTAGCATTGTACACCGGGTGTGTAACCACTGAACCAGGCACTCCTGCTTCCTGTTAGCCTCTGAGCCAACTTGTCGTTCTGCCAGGCATCGGTAACTTGGCAGTCCTCCTCTTCCTTTTCCATGTGGCGATCACGTATGTCTATCCACAAAGAAGTCTGTCAACACATCTAGGCTTTTATAAAAGGAATATGACATAAGGAAAAAGAGCAAATCATTTTCCTGCCTGAACTTCCAGGTACACATGTATTTTTTTTTTTATTGAATATATTTATTTTTACTGACCATATGTACTCTATATTCCTACTTTTCTCTGGGGAATATGCTCAGTCTTCACTGGGAGGCATATAGGTCAACATAGGTCACATAGGTCAACACATTAAAGTATCCATCGCATCCTATACACTGTTGTTACTGTGCTATGCATATTTCTGCACAGTAGTAACACCCTGCAGGGCATTACTTACTTTGATAATAACGTATTACTTCGTGCATTATGGCGTATAACAAGCAGGTCATCTAAATAGTGATGATGCAAAATGTGCCATAACAAAATAAATAATTAAGCCAATTCAAGTGCCCCTCTTTCCATTTATACAGCAGCAGAGCCAGAGCTTGGACCACAGAATGAGCTGTAAGTGGTGGTGAACCGCTTTGTCTCATCTCTCTTGAACTTTAGCTCTTGTTACCACCATAACTGCAGATAATAGTTGTACTGTAGAGAGGACAGCTATTCAATAAAACTCCGAGACAACTGATGCGTGATTTGGACAGTATGGATAAGTACCCTCCTTACAGTGAATAACAGGGCTTTGCAGGCAAATGTGCAGCTAACACATGGTATCTTCTCCAATGGACTGCATATAAGTACTCTGTTGATTATTGCTGGCCTTAGAAGGAATTAAATTTGAAGCAAAGCAGGAAAAATTGGACCACTGGTTGGTTAGAGCAGTGGTTTTCAAACATTTTGTGGCGCACACCAAATGGCAAGACAAAATTTCAAGGCACACCAATATTTGTATTTGTGGAAAACAGTTTCTGCACTCTGAAATATCATCACTTCTTTTAATTATATATTGTCAGATGAAGGCACTTTTAAATACACATTTATAGCATCTACCTAACATGATACCTAAAATATAGTTAATTGTAGTTTGCTCCACACAAGAAAGCAATCTCTTTTATCTCCTTGCTATCAGTCAGACCCTTTGATGTGATCTCATTCATTACTTTTTGTGCAGTGCCAATAATAATGTACGGTTGACACAAAATCCCAAGGCAAAACTGGACTTGCTTTATGGCACACCAGTACACCATTTGGGAACCACTGGGCTAGAAGATTACATGATGTCACTTTACTAGAAATCCTAATGTAACTCACTGATAAACAGCCATAAACAGATATAATGGTGATTCAGTTGGATTGTCCAGTTCAGATTTGAGGTTTATTGTCAATCAGTTTGTTGATTATTTTGATTTACTGATAATTACAAGATGTTGGGAAAATGAAATGGTGACATAGTTGGGATGCCCTCAGATAGCCTGCTTTGTCATACCAACAGTCTAAACTCCAAAGAGATTTAATTTATCCTCATATTTATGATCCTGGAACTTGCTGATGTTTGGATTTTTTTTTTAAATGATCAGAATTGTTACCAAATTAAACTTTGCTCAGCCAACATCATCAGAATTCTTGCTTTCACACATTTTCCTAAGAAACATGGCTCTTAGGTGCATCCGATCCTTTTGGATGTGCTTTCAAAAAAATGAGCTGTTCCTATCAACAAAATTTAAATAAGAATGTAAAGAATGGGTACTGACTCTAATGAAGACAAACTGATTTGCTGCTACTGCTGCTTTTCCCCCCACCCATAATCTCATTAACAGTACTAACCTCCTCAAGTGTTCCTATGTCATGTTTACTTTGTGCGTTTATTAATTTCTGCACAAGGCTACGTCATTTGTTGTTCAGGGACTGTTTGGCTTTCATCGCCTGCCTTATGTGCTGGAAAAAGCATTAGAAACAAGGATTGTGACCGCTTGTTGAGCTGAGATATTCAGGCTATTTAGGTGTTGTGCCACGAGTATTACTAACACTAGGTTTAAAAGAACACTCTCTCTCTTTCTGCATATTTGTTTGCTCTGGTTCCCATGGAGACTTTCATTACTGCGTGTTAAAGCAGAGAGCACTTGACCCGTCTTCCTGCCCTGGCGTTAGAGATCATACTGGTCATAGTCGACAATGGTGTGAAGCTGGTTGCTTTCCATGAGCTACATTTCCTGTGCACATGCAGATAAATATACACATTTCTATACATTCTTCCCTCTTGAGGCTGTTCCTATATTCACATGAACAACTGTTCACATCTACAACTTTTGTCACACTACCTTTATTTTTTTATTATGCTGGGCTCAGAGTAAACAGTATTTGTGTCTGTTATGATGATCACTGTGCCAGCGTAGGTTTTCATCCATTATAACACACTATGTGAGATAAAACGAGATGTTAACTGTCGTCCACAATGCCCACTTTCTCTCCCGACCCCAACGCGCCACCCTATGTCATCTTTCTCGGGCTATAATTAGGCTTTTATCATGTAGTCCGAACCTGGAATATCTTTGTATATACTACGGGGCGAGTTATACGTAGGGTTTATATGGGACCAAAGACAAAAAGGTAAAATGATGTGATGGCTTTTAGTGGAACAGAGGGAAGATGTACATCAGTCACTCACACTTTGTGTGTTTTTTAAGTGTGTGATAGCTTGGCCTGTCTCTTGCCCATCAAGCTCTGGTGTCATCTTTCTGCCATCTGCCACTGCCACCCTACTGACATGCACGCAAAAGCACATAGATATACACATATACTACACCCTTTCTTATAATACTCTGTCAATTCAACTCTTCTCTTCTCTTCTCTTCTCTTCTCTTCTCTTCTCTTCTCTTCTCTTCTCTTCTCTTCATAATTTTTTGTTTAATTCTGCTTTTTGCGATATGTTTTGTTAACGAAACAAACGAAGTAGGCTTTTCCCAGAATATGGAATTCAAGAAATGCATTTAGTGTGTGAGTGTTTGTATGTACGATATGAATATTTAATTCAGCCCCTCCTTCCATCATGTATTAGTCATAGGACAGTCTGCTTAGGCTCAAAATAGTGCCTAGCAACCCAGAAAAACAAAATCCATAGTAGCTGTGGGTATGTCATGTGCTGCTGCTCGTTGATGTGTGACAGCACATGGTCTCCTTTCACATTTTTCTTTCTTTTTTCTTTCCTCATGTCTGTCTGCACTAATTTGAGAATGATAGCGCTGAACATTTTTTGTCTTGCGGTTTCTAACCACACTTACTGTTTGCTTTTTAGTTTGCTAAGCACTGGTGATTTTAAAATGTGTCAGTTTTTGACAATTTTAGCTTGTCTAGCACACATTTTTAACTCAGACAGCCTGCTGTGTTTGCACTCACACCGACTGAGTACAGACAAAGTCTGAAATTTGCTATATTCTAAGAGTTTGTTTCTTGAAAGTGGTGATAAATGCAGGATTAGTGACCCCACCATCTGTACCAGCTGCCAGTCTTAAAGATAAACTAATGTAGGCTGAATGACGCTAAGTAGAAATATGGCAGCAGGCTTGTATTTTGAGTGCAGAGCCTCAGTCAACAAAAGAGCTTGAATTCAAGACCACAGAGCACCAGAGTGACAGTTTGTAAAAGCAAGCAAACACTGTTTGTTGGCTGACAGTGTCGCCCAAAAGCTGAAATTTCTTCATTGTGGTAACCTTGGAAACACTATAAAATGTATATTAGCTGGCTTCTTAAAATTCAGTCCAGCAGGCTAATTATAGCTCTATGTGTCCTGTGCAGCCACTAAGTGCTGGGACACTGATGTTGGTGATCACATCCCCTTATATAACTTAGCCCTAGAATAAAATATAACAGTGGATTGTCACTTGATGTCAGTCCGACTGATAATGTGATTCACTTGCTAAAGACCAGTTGTAGGGCAAAACAGGGTTCCTGTACGCGCAATAAAAGGTAGAATATCTATTAATGTTGGAATGTTGGAAAACTATGAAGAATTATGAAAGATTAAATTAATGAAAGATTAAATATGATGATTACTCTATGTAAGGTTATGTTAATTTGTTCACTTGCCCCTAATAGTGGAGGACAAAAGGGCTACAATGCCTACGCTATATGCACACACTGAAATTGTGTTGTGTGGGACATGCCAGACCCAGGTCTGATCCTGCTGTAACTACAGTATGATATGCTTTTTCAATATGTTAACACCTAATAGTAGGTCAAGGAGGTTGTATTATGAACAGTTATTAAAAAAAAAAAAAAAATCTTAAATATGTAATCTCTGGCAAGAATGGGAATATTTTATATGTCAGAAAAGTTGAGATATGACTAAAATGTAAATAAAAAGTGAATGTAATGCTTGGTAAATCATCCAGGCAGTTGAGCAGCTGAAATGCAGATAAGAATTTGAGTTCAAAATCAGCATGTCTTTATTTACAGGCTCATGGACAAAGTTTAAGTCTAGTTCTAGACTTCCAACTTTCTAATCTTTATCAAGCAACTTGGATTTCTAAAACATAGGCCAGAAACATTATTAGAATCTCCTGACGTAAGAATATTGATAAGTGCAACAAGCCTTCTTTTTAGCAGATCTCTTTAGCAGTGACGCCAGATTAAGAAAGCCTGAAATCTGAAATGCTGATCCGTTTAAGTAAGGACTTTGACATCTTGCTTGTGAATGCTTTTTCTTTTAAGTCTTCTTCAGCTCTTTTCTACATTTTTTCCTCAGATTTCACTAATGCTAATTTCATAAGCATCCCAGCATAAGTATTGATACTCTCACTAATGAGGGCTTGCAAAGATGACTGAAATTAATCCTACTTAACTTAATCCATTACTGCACAGTCCAGGCAAAATTGAGAATTAATTTTAAATTATATTTTAAATCTAATTTTGTTGCCACACTGAAGACCATATTTAGCCTAACTTTTCCTTCTCTCTGACAGGTGGATTGACCAGCAAGGAGCAGCCTCTGGAACTTCTTAAGCCAACTACACACAACCATTTTGGTAGGGCTTATTTGCCTGTGTAATTCCATGTGTGAACTGTATTTGGATTGGTGTTGATGGCTTCGATCAGTCTTGTCACTGTTATTATTTGGATTCACGGTACAAATAGATTTTCATTCTTCACATTTAAAAATCAGTGGCTAAAATGAAAACCTGCATGCACTCGAATCCTGAGTGCAATGATTACAAAGCTGTGAGCGAGTAGATCCTAATGGCTGATGATGTAAATAAAGAAAAATGACTTAACATTTCATTTAATTTAAAAATCATAGTTCAATGTCTTTGTACACTCAACGGACACTTTATTAGGTACACCTTGCTAGTACTGGGTTGGACCCAGCCTCAGTTTTCTGTTCTTAGCTTACAGGAGTTTCACCCTGTGTGGTCTTTTGCTGCTGTGGTCCATCTGCTTTAAGGTTTGACATGTTGTGCATTCAGAGATGCTCTTCTGCATACCTTGGTTGTAATGAGTGGTTACTTGAGTTACTGTTGCCTTCCTATCAGCTTGAAGCATTCTGGCCATTCTCCTCTGACCTCTGGCATCACCAAGGCATTTTTATCCAGAGAACTACTACTCACTGGATTGATCCAGTCATGTCTTTGGATCACGTGAAATGCACCACAGGTGATTATAGAGCATTAATGCTCAGAGGGGGATTTGGTGATTTGGTCACCCTCGCTTGCTAATGTATGACTTAAGAATATACTCTGTCAATGTCTGTTTATGAGGAAACTTGTCATTTAGTGCCAACCATGCAATCATTTCCACAAGCTGATGTTGCGTGTTGTTTTAAGTACATGACAATGTATTATTCAGTGACCGACTCGATTTAGAATTCGCTCTCTCTGTGTCAGTTCACATGTGCGTTTGCGTGAAAGTGCATGTGGAACGAACAAATTTGGTTGGAACTTCATCTTCTTGTTGACAGGAACGTAGGATGATCACGCCACATGAGCATGTCATCAACCCACAAGCGGTATGTTTGTCCCATGTGGCAGAAGGAAATGCTGATGCAGCAGTGATGTCACAGATATGGGTGCCAAGGCCTGGAGCTGTAGTCTGCTAATAGCATGTTTCGTTGCCTGCAGTGGTGACACACGTAATGGCATAAACACAGAGGCAGATGCATACACATAAAGCATGGTGCACAAGTTTTAGGCATTTGTGATCTTTAGATCCATATGCATCCCACAGTACCAGTAGGGGGACAGATTACTGGTGCCAAATTCAAGGTATGACAGTAATTCTAGAAACACATTCGGAGTCATGAAGCGCTATCTTCAGTGACGAGAAGAGCTATGAATCCTCCACCAGATTGTAAAGCCTCTAAATAGCCTTGATTTCAACATCACTGAGTCAGTCTGGGATTACAGAAAGAGACGTGAACACGAGTAGACAGACTGCCTACATCCTTAGAAGAAAAGTGGCTCTACAAGAGGCTTGCAAGTTTCATTTTAATTTTAAATTAAGCATGAAAAAAACATATAAACTTTTTAGATTAATGAAAAAGAAGTAGAATATTTTTAGTTTCTTATCAATACTGCAGATTTAGAAAGTTTTAGTCTTCCATAAAATTCATATCCTCTTGAAAACTTTGGTATAATTATGCATTTATTAGAGCTTTGAGCATAATGTAATGCATGTGCAAAATTATACCCCATTAGGCCAACACAATTTATCCCCTCCTGCTCATCTCCTTGGTTAACTTTGGGTTAGATACCTGCCTTTGTTGAGCTGGTATCTATAATATGGAGAAAAATTAACTTAATGATATTGACATTTACAGGTCTTTAACTGACTCCCTAATGAGAGAGTGAAACAGAAAGAATATGAATGTGTGGGTGAGTGAGCATACTGAGAGAAGGAGAAGTAGATGTGAAACTACACTTTTTTTTTTTTTTTTTTTTTAAATGTACCT
>VUQI01018695.1:60857-84022 GCA_015106735.1 Paratilapia polleni | reverse complement strand
AAAAAAAAAAGGAAAAAAAAAAAAAAAAAAATGAAAAAAAAAAAAGGGGGGGGGGGGCAAAAAAAAAAGGGTGAGAGAAAATCAAAGATCCAATTAACTGAATTGACACAAAATTGAAAATGAATAATGATGATAATACACACACACTAAAAACACATTGCAGTGAAAAATACATAATTCCTGCTTTTTTCGCTTTTAGAGGTATTTTTTTTTTTTTAATTTAAACAGTTATGTTGATGAATCGTACATAACTTTATTGCAGTGTATCGAGTATTGCAAAATCGCTGTCATGATACCATCATTGTGCGCAGCATAAAAACCCATGAGGAGTTGCTTCCACCCATAGTATGTATCCCAAAAGGCATCTACCATAGATGGAAGTTTAACTGGTTCTCTATAAAGCTAATTCACTTGTACTTCCACAGTTAACTCACTGGATTGAAATGCTGAATAAATTCAGTTGAAAATGCAGAGATTGTTCCAGCCCTAAGAATAACTAAATGTTTAAACGCCTGCCAAAAAAGGACAACAGCATTTCATTGGAATAGGTACAGTACAATGGTCTATTAACACATTCATACGATGTGTTAGAATTAATTAAGTGGGTGCCAAGAGCAACAGTGACACTTCCTCTGTGTGTGTTTGTGCATGTGTGAGCGTTTGTTTGATGCTGCAAAGTCCATTTCAACACAAATCGTAATGAGATGGTAACAGTTCCAGTCAGTGCTGCTGACCTTAAAGCCACAAGTCAGTGTGTGACTGCTTCTTTTTTTTTTTAAAGTTTCGGATCAAAATTTGAGTGGGCGTCAATCAGAGAGAATGATGAATGCAACTGAAATTTAAAAATGAGGGAGATAATGAGGAAGACTCTGATGGAAACAGATTTGGGTGCATATTAATCAGCATGACTAAATTGCGCCCAGGAGGAGGTACTGTAAGAGGAACAGAAGTCTGCACCTTTCAGAATCACTTCCACACTTGGATGTGAATGTAGGCTTGAGCAGCTGCTTCTATAACTAAATGCACATGTGACATTAGAAGAGGGAGTGAAAATTATAGGCTAAATAAACATATATTAAACTGAGCCTGTGTGTGTGTGTGTGTGTGTGCATGTGTGTTTATGTTTAGATTGGCTTATCTATCCATCCACCCATCCACCCATCCATCCATCCCATCGTATAGGCTAAACTGGGCTTTTTTTTTTTTTCCCTCCGTGAGCCAAAACAGCTTTCTCCCACTCTGCACAAATTAGCAGCAGCCCACGCTCCACTCACACATAACTGTCAGAGCACAGACGCTGCAGGGAGTGAGGAGGAGGGAGGGGAAGGTGAGAGAAGTGATGAGGAAGGAGGAGGAGAGAGGAAGACAAATTGAGAGAAGAGGATGAAAAATAGAAGAGTAAAGTGGGAGCAGAAGTGACAGATTATGTAGACCAGAAACGGTTTTGTAGCTCACAGAAGGACTTCGTTATGGCTCCTTTCATCAGTGCCTGCCTGGCGTGCACTGTGGTAATCAGCAAGAAATTTGACAGTTTTTTTTTGTTTTTGTTTTTTTTAAGTTTTTTAGTCTTAAGGCTTTGTGCAATGTCCATTTTCTGTCTGCACATTACTGATATTAAGGCTTAGTTGAATGAGCAAGCTGACAGAGAAGGAGGAGCTGTTCACGCAGGAAGTGGCAGACCTGTTGGTCAGCTCCTGTTGTCTGGCTGAACTGCTTATCTTATCATATCTTTATTTAGAGTTGTCAATAATCTATGAGCACTTAAGAACCTGAGAGCGGGTTAGTGGGAGGAGAAGAATAAATGCAATGAAAGGAGTTGGTAAGAGGCAGGAGAACCGCAATTTGAGTGGAAGAGAGCCTGGATAAGTAGAAAAAGAGGGATGAGGAAAGGCACATTATGCAAATATCAGCAGCCTCATTACCATTTCAAAACTCTGGAAAGGAAATCAGAAAGAGTGGAGAGAAACATTTTTGGACTACACCAAATTCTTTCTCGCTCTGCATCTGCATTTCTCTACACACGCACAGGATGCTCATTGGCATAATGCATTTCCTAGAATTAACCACTGACAGCTAAAGCTAAATTTTTAACCTCAACCGTAACCCCACAGAAATGTCCGCACTTTGATAGTTCTGAACTAGAATCATTCACAGTGCAAATTTGGAAATAACAGATGTAAAACATGAACAGAAGTCAGTGGAAATGCAGTTGAAAGGGGACGGGGTTAGTGTTGAAAAGCCAGAGATGGGGAGCGAGGTGTGTTCCAGAGGACACCACTTGTGTAGGTCATCATGCCCAGACACTTGTCTGCCAGCCAGACCCTTGCTGCCTCCCTCCCTACTCACTGGAACAGAGAGTTTCATGTATCTGCGCATGAGTGGATGCTTGACCTTAATCCTGACATTGTTAATATGTGTTTTTGTGTTGGCTCTTACTCTTTTAATGTAAAAGAACATGCCCTATGTCACAGTTTTGGAGGCAGGTCAGACTTGCTTGTGGTACAGCCTCATTTCAGCTGCTTGTTAACTTCTCTTTTCTTTTCCATACGGAGTCCTGTCATCACTGTTTTTGCTTTTACTGTTGATTTTTAAGAACTTACAAGGAAGACAGACTTCCCCTCAGGAAAAGTAGTGTTTATGGTAAGTCAAAACATCAAGGCACTTTCCTACACAAATCTTAAGACTTGCCAGTAATCATGTTCCTTTTTATCATAGTAAGTGCATAAGTATGGAGCACTAAAACATATATTTTCAAGACAGAATCACCAAGTTAAGCTGAGGACGTAGATCATCATAAGAAATTGTAACCTTGTATTGAATTTTTAGTCCTACATCCCAACAGTGTCACTTAAAATCCACACCTTTTCCTAATTCCTAATGGAAGACCACCTGTTTAGAGCATACATGCTCACCAGGGAGCCCACATGGCTGTCAGGTCCTGGTTCCAGCCCCCCAGATGGGCCCCCAGAGCCACCTACCAACCCCCTCCCCACCCTCGTCACTCCCTGACCTGGCATGGATTCCCCTGCTTGTTGCCAGTTTGGTGTAGGCAGGAGCTGGTGGGCAGCTGCTACTTTTCTGCTTAACCACCATCAAAAATACACGCACACACACACACATGCACATACACGCATGCACATACACTAACAACCGTGTCAAAGACAATCCTCGGGATTTTTCCAACTGGTCCTCTTAAACATCTGATGAACTAAAATATAATCCTCTGCACTTTGCTTTGTCACATCTTCTTGAATCTGTCTGTTGATTTATTTTGCACAAACAGCACAGAATAATTTACCTACTTTTAATATTCCTCACAGCATATCATAAAGTCCTTGGAGCATACAGTGAATGAATGAATCAGTTTAAGGCAGCATCCTAAAGCAAACCTAAAGCTGTCAGAGATCACGAGGTGAAATAAAATTTGATCCTGAGAGAAAGATAGGCGTTACAAAGAGAATACAAGGCAGTGTATTATAGTCTAATTATATTTACAGACATAGCCTGAGGTTGTGGCCTTCATGTCAACCCTGTTAAAGAGAAATATACACACATGGACACTCTTCACATTCAGGCATAAAAAAGTATGGCAGAGTGCTTAGAGCCAGACTTGTTTTCGTCTTCTGGCAGAACAGGCAATGCCTTAACCTACTTTGTCTGCATCAGTGCCATTATCCTGACAGCTACGGCGGGTTCTGTGCGAGAGTTTGTGTGGATGTTGTATAGGGAGAAAGATTTTACCATGTTACCAGGTTATAAATATTACATTTGGTCCGGTGCTTGCTGTTATGGCTGACTGGCATGGCTTTCAAAGACCTACCAGATGTCTCAAGAGGGAGGTCAATATTTGTGCATGAATACATACAAAACCTTCATTTTTGACGTGAGATGGTAACATTTTTAGACACAAAGCGAATCAAGACAGAATCAAGTCCCAGGGAAGTTGTGGCTGTATAGTGTTACAGGACACCACAATACAAACTCTTTTTATGTTGACTTGTCTACTTTTGTATTCCAATCACATGCATATACTTGACAGAACTAACCCCAAGCATAACAAGGATCATTAATCATACAATAAAAAGACAGGTAGCATTTTCTTAATATGTGGTATTTCCCTATAGGTTTGTTTAGATCAGAAAGTTGAAGTTGTGATTATTTGTGCTTAGTTACTAGCCAAATATTATTTTAAAACAGCTCAATCAAATCAACATATAGTGCCATGAAAAAGTGTTTGCCTCCTTCCTGATTTCTTAGATTTTTGCATATTTGTCACACTTAAATGTTTCAGATCATCAAACTAATTTTAATATTAGACAAAGATAACCTGAGCAAATACAAAATGCAGTTTTTAAATGATGATTTCATTTATTAAGGCAAAAAAGATATCCAAACCTACCTGGCCCTCTGTGAAAAAGGGCCCTAAATCTAATAACCTGTTGTGCCACCCTTGGCAGCAAGAACTGCAATCAAGCGTTTGTGATAACTGGCAATGAGTCCTTCACATCGCTGTGGAGGAATTTTGGCCCACACTTCTTTGCAAAGTTGTTTTAACTCAGCTGCATTGGAGGGTTTTCGAGCATGAACAGCCTGTTTAAGGTCATGCCAAAGCATTTCAATGGGATTTAAGTCCAAACTTTCACTAGGCCACTTTTTTGAGCCATTCAGAGGTGGACTTGCTGGTGTGTTTTGGATCATTGTCCTGCTGCATATTTCATGTGTGCTTGAGCTTCAGGGTACAAACTGATGGCCGGACATCCTCCTTCAGGATTTTCTGCTAGAGAGCAGAATTCATGGTTCCATCAATTACAGCAAGTCGTCCTGAATTAGCAAAGCAGCCCCAGACGATCACACTACCACCACCATGTTTGACTATTGGTATGATAGTGTTAGTTTTACGCCAGATGTAATGGGACTCAAACCTTCCAAAAAGTTCAGCTTTTGTCCCATCAGCCCACAGAATATTTTCATAAAAGTCTTGTGGATCATCAAGATGTGTTTTTTTGTTTAATTTGTTTTTTTTGTTTGTTTTTTTTGCAAATGTGAGGCGAACCTTTGTGTTCTTTTTGGTCAGCAGTGGTTTTCTCCTTGGAACTCTCCCATGGATGCCATTTTTGCCCAGTCTCTTTCTTATTGTTGAATCATGAACACTGACCTTAACTGAGGCAAGTGAGGACTGCAGTTCTTTAGATGTTGTTCTGGGTTCTTTTGTGACCTCCTGGATGAGTCGTTGATGCGCTGTTGGAGTAATGTTGGCAGGCCGGCCACTCCTGGGAAGGTTCACCACTGTTCCATGTTTTCACCATTTGTGGATAATGGCTCTCACCGTGGTTCACTGGAGTCCCAAAGCCTTAGAAATGGCTTTATAACCTTTTCCAGACTGATCGATGTCAATTACTTTGTTTCTTATCTGTTCTTGATTTTTTTTTTCTTTTTTTCTTTCTTTTTTTTTAAGATTGTGACATGATGTCTTGCTTTTTGAGATCTTTTAGCCTGCTTCACTTTGTCAGACAGATTCTTGATTCAGCATGTCTAACAGTAATCAGGCCTAGGTGTAGCTAGTGAAATTAAACTCAACTTTCCAAAAAATGTGGTCAGTCACAGTTAATTCATGATTTAACAAGGGGGGCAATGGCTTTTTCACAGAGGGCCAGGTAGGTTTGGACAGCTTTTTTCCCTTAATAAATGAAATCATTTAAAAACTGCATTTTTTATTTGTTCAGGTCATTTTTATCTAATATTAAAATGTGTTTGACGATCTCAAACAAGTGTGACAGGCAAAAATCTAAGAAATCAGGAAGGGGGCAAATACTTTTTCATACCACTGTGTGTCTGCCATCCACTTCTGACGCACAACTAAACAAACCATGGCCCATCTGTGCTCCTGTGAGAGAGAGTTTGTACTTGAGCAAAGCAAAGTTGTATAAATTCTATGATGTGTGGTGTTTCCTTCTATTATGAGTCTCTGGGTCTCTGTTCACTCAAAGGTTACCATTCTCGATTATTAAACTTTACTAAAGTTCAACTGTGTGGGAAAGTTCAGCTTAGATAAACTTCACCTCAGGAAGTGAATTCAGTTATTGAGACTGTTTGATTGATTTGATGTCAGTCTGAAAAGTAAAAATATGTACACTGTGATTTTATGTGGATGGAAGGATTTTTACTATTCTGGTAAATCTCAGTACTTGAATGTATACAGTCAGGGTGTGAGTATAGACTGCATATAAAACATAGCCACCTTGATGTCACCCATCTGTTTGCAAAGTCCCATTCTTGAAACTATGTGCTGAGTATTTTCACCTTTGCCTTCTTAGATTATAATAACTAATATCTTAACCTGTGCACTTTATGTAAGAGAAAGAGATTTCATGGCTCATTAGATAATCCAGCCTTCATGCTTCTGAAACACTGTTAGTGTGATACCCATCCATTGTTATGAGACAGCTAAGCAATAATCACATCACATTTAGCCTAATAATCACGTTGGCCAGTCACCATCAATAATTATGTTTTTACAATTTTTCTACAGCTACATAAAGCTCATGAGTGGGGATACATATAGTACATACAATAAGGAGGCTTGCATTCACACACTTGCATGCTCTCGACATGCATAGTTTGCACAATATTGCTAATACTGCCTTACTGTCATTCATCAAAGATTGAATTATGTGAAGTTCATTTGGAAAAAAATCTTTCTTTTAGCCTAATTAAATGCTTGCACTAAAAAAAAATAATTATTTGTGATTAAAATAGTAGCTGTTGCTAACGTATCAGACTTCCACAGATGTAGGAGTCCCTGATACTCATGAAAACATAGGAAAGCCATGTTTACATGGGAACTTGGTACCCACTGGCTCAAACATAACAGAATAATGATTCTGCCAAAACCAGCAAGCTCTGCAGACTTTCTTTGACTTGTTTTGTCTCTGTTAATCTGCAGCTGTAGTTTCCATTACTCCTCCCCTCTGCTTTTATAAGACAGATATCTCATACTCATACAGTATGTATTAGCATCTGCACACCAACATTTGATATTATCAGCAGGCAGTACTGTGAATATTTTTTTTTTTCTGTTTCTAGGTAATAAATAACATGTTCTCATCGAGTGCCACGTCAGATTTTCTAGTTCTTTTAAAGTTTGGTGGAATTTATGAATGTAGTGTTTGTCAGTTTATATGCAAATGGATATGTTTCACCTTTAACTCTAACCATTCTTTGCCCTTTCACTTCCTGTTAAACTCACTTGTTAATGCAGAGGTGTGTTTTGTAAAGGCTTTTAAAAGCCTTAGCAGAAACATATGGATCTAGAAGAGTCCTCTGGAAGCTATCTATTATGAATGACCACTCCAAGGTTCAGACCTTTGCTTTTTGCTCGCAAAGAATTTGCTACCATCTGTCCAGGACACCATCACAACCAAAGGCTAGCCTCCCCTGGTCCCGGAAAAGGAGTTCATTATAAGCAAGCCCACAGGCTAATGGCTACCGCATGGCTGTCAGTGATAGACTGTATTTTACCACAGACTCATTTAACAGAAGAAATAGAGAATGGTTTGCCAGTTTTCTAAGTGGAGTAGATTGGAGTAGAAGATGATTGGGAGAAAGAGGAGAAGTGGGTGTTTGCAGAACTGAAAAAAGAAGTGCAGTTCAAGAATAGACTGCCTCATTTTTACCAGTTACTTATACAGAAAATAATCAGGACAAAAAGTAGGTATTTCAGGAAATGAGAACCATTGTTTGAGTGAAACAAAGCCAGACAAATGCCATAGTCCTTAACACAACCACATCAGATTATTTCTTTGTCTCTCCATGATTTTTATCATAGTATAAGTCTTTCGATTTTTATGTCTCAGGCCTTATTTCTTATATCTTTTTATGTAGTCCTCTGTTTGCCCTCTGTAATGTTTGTCTGCTTTTCATTGTTGACAAGACCCATATTAGACAGCTTACTATAGTCTGAACTGTTCATAAAGAGTCTGAGATTTGAGATACTGTGCACAGGGATGCTCTTCTGACCCATGTGATTCTAAGAGCACAGGGAACAGTGTGGTGGGCTGACATCTTTCATAAGTTCAGTTTAGCATCACTGAAAGCTAATGGGTCTCTGTCTGCTGTGAGCTGGGCGAAGTCGGGAAAGGCATTACAATTGAGATGGAGCGAGACGGTATAAAAAATGAATGAACGGAGTTCCCCACTGCAGCCGACAGCTCAAATCATCTCTTTTTGTTATCTCTGCTTTTTTAAGGTGTTTTAAAACCTTGATGTTTTGAGTACTTCAGAACTGCCAGAATTTATATTTAACACATGCTGTGCAGATTTTTGTAGAGCTACCTACATGCATATATCCATACATACACACACAAGGATGCATGTGCACGCACATGTATATAGATATAAATTTGTGTTATCCAGGCTGTACAGTGTGCATGTACAACCTGGATAATTTTAGCTCTTTAGGCCTCCCATTCATATAAGTGCTCTTGTTTTAGAGGGGTTATATGCCAAAAGGGATGGAAACCAGTGCCCTAATACAGCTAGAGATGTTGAAGTTATAGCTCAATTCTGCTGGATGACAAATCATTTCACTGTATGTATATAATCATACTGTATCTGATAACCATACTTACAAGCAGTGTGACAGCAGTTCACTATGTTTTAGAGAACTGTTACTGCTTCCCTATGATTTAAGTTCAGCCAAACCTGTGTGTGTGTGTGTGTGTGTGTGTGTAAGACAGCAACACACAGGTTTTATAGCTATGGTATTGATTTCTGTCACTTTCCCTTTTATGTGTGTCAATATGCTGTTCACTACAGAGTAAAAAGAAGTAGATATAAATTACTCTAAACACTGCTCATTTTAAAACTTGAATCACTTTGGACAACCTTAAGTCTGCTGCAATGCATACATTGCAAGTAAGAGCAATGTATGTATGAAGAAAAAAAAACAGTTTGGTTTAAAATTATATTTACATTAAAATTTGGACATGAAGGGACTACTGAAATGGTTGGTTATAGTATTCTTTGCCAGGTAATTACAAATTATTTGTTAGAACATGTCTCCTTAATGCACACCATCAGTAATCTTTCCTGGGGTCATTGGGCACGTTCCGGTCTTCAGACACCCTCACCTACGCCAACTTGCTGGGGATAGTCAAACTTGGCCCATGGCTCTCCTCTTCAGATCCATTGCCACTTTGAACCAAATTCTGCTGCCTCAGTCGCCATCGTAATGGCCCCTGTGATACCCAGCATGTTCCAGGCTCTGCAGAACTAGCCTGCAACCCCTTTACATCCCGCTTCAATCCACTTGCTTTCCACCTGTTTCTTTGGCACTCTTCTTCTAGCTCAGTGCACTTTGCCCTCTCATCTGGTAATGGGGTTTCCTCAAAGGGGTTCTCCTAATGAAGAGAATGACCTGATTGGGGGGTTCTGAGATCAGACCAGGTATCGCCCTGTTATATCAGCTGGAAACTTCAGTTGCTTCCTAGGTCAGCTTCAATTAAAAGCTACTTTCGGCTGCTCCCTTGTCACAAGGGGCAGCTCCACAGAGTTTTATGCCGGATGCCCTTCCTGACACAGCCCAAAAGGGGATTTGTGTCTCCAGCTGGAATTGAACCAGCGACGTTTCATTTGTCAAGCAAATGTGTAAACTGTGTAAATTTAGGATATGTGTGTATGGTTGTTTGAATAGAAGTTTCAGATTTAGTGTCTCAATTTTAAAATTCTCCCAGTGTACCAGTCAATGGGACTGATGAGAGAGAGTGTAAGGATGGGGGGGGTACAGAGAGAGTCAGTGTGTGTATTATAAATAACCCAAATCAATAATAAACGACACAGTATCTTACATATTTTGAGTTGGGTTTGGGGTTCTCTGGGGAGATGGATGAAAAAAGCAACCCACCTCCCTCCTTCCCACCATCCCCCCATCACTGTGGAGAGGAGGGGGAAGACAAGAGCATACCAAGGTACAAAAATAAGACTTGGTGTCTTTTCTTCCTTCTGAGCTGGAACAGGTTAGTTTATGGTTTGCATGCATGCATGCATGCAGTGTGTGCGTGTGTGTGTGTGTGTGTGTGTGTGTGTGTGTGTGCGTGCGCAGCTCTTATGTGAACATTATGAGTCGGACACCATCCATTACTTATTCATCAGTTCTGTCTGCCTGGTTGCCACACTGTGTATTTCAGCATGCCTTGCGATCATTATGCCACATGCATTATTTAAGACACATGTGCACACTGACTATGATGCAGATAGTTATTTATCTCAGATACACTCACTTATTTCCTGGTCTGGTTCCCTCTAACGCTGTTCTAAATCACTGCAAAAGCCCTTTTTTCACATTAATTCATTGCCTAACTTGTATGAAGGTTCTGGGTTTCATACACATACTTTAATGAATACATGCATGTTGTTTTCACCTGATGAGCACACTGTATCCAGTAGTCCCCAACATCTGCTTAACAACACCACAACAAGGTTTTAACAATTTAGTGCAAAGTACGAGAAGTTTTATTTGTTTCGCATGCTTGACGTTTTTTGTATTTTCAGTTTTGAAACTCTTTGTTGTCAGTTGAATCATGTTCATGTATTTCAAGGCTTGTTTTGATTACAAAACACATTCACTTTAATTGCTTCTTTAATATGTTGTCTGTCTAAACAGGCCTAATAATGCGCTAGCAGTCTCAAAACAAGTCTTCTTTTTTGTATGCAGTGTTGACCAACAAACATTTTCAAAAGCTGTCTACATGCACATCACTGTTCATTCGTGTTTGATAAGTTGCCGGATCACTGCCGCTGTTCTTTGACTGTTTTATTTCCTCACCAGCTTATCTGCGTACACTGCACACTGATTTCACTTCGGTCCATGAGGTGTTCTTCTCCCCAGTATTAGTCTGGTCAGTGCCCTCCCTGTGGGAGATTCTCCCTGTTCTAAAAATGAAATGGTGTTTGTGTGCGTGCGTGTATGCCATTGTGGTTTGGGATCAGTAGCAGTAGCTGTTATCAGTGTCATGGCTGCATGATGCATAGCTAAGCCTTTGACGTCAACACCATACAACAAGCTGATAACGCAGGCCTTTATCGCAGCCAGGTGTGTAGGTGTGTTGTCTGATCAAACAAAACTTGGCTTCCTGGATTCTACGCTGAACTTCAAAAATAGCCCCTGAAAACATGGTCTGAGAAACAGACCACGCCACATGCACCTACATGCACACCTGTACTCTACTGTACTGTATGTACAAGCACATTCATAGGAACATACACAAAAGTAGGATGATATGCTGTATGCTGAAAATGCACATGCACTTTGATAATCTGTTTGGTTTCAGAACTGTCAAAGTTTTTTCAACAAACCTTAATTGAAGTTTAGAATTAAGAGAAATTAGGTTACTCTTCTCAGAACTAATAAAGATGATTGCATCCATCTGATTCAAACTGAAAATGAAACTAAATGAAGTATAAATAAATATCTATCTTTATCTTTCACAGGTGTTTTCACTTTGCTTGTTAAACTTCTTAAAACTGTGTAGGCGAATACAGACTTGACTGACCTCCCCTGGTCTTGTTTGTTCTGTTTTACTTATAAACATTGGACAAATTAAATCACTATTATTCTTACTGAGATACTTTGCAATGTAGCTCCACCTGTGTTCACCCAGACTAGAGGTCTTATAAATTAGAAAACATAATTCAGTTAGGCAAAGTTAAACATGTACATGGTAATTGTAAGATGAATATCATATTGTTGTCATCCCAAGACATCCTCTAATGCTTTTCTTCAAGCCTTGTTCCCACATACGCATTGTAAAGGACATCTCTGACCTCTGAGAGGCTGTAATTTTTGGATTTGTGTATTGTTGCATGTAATGTACATGTATCAAATGTATATATCATAGTCCTTCTGTATCATTATGCATAACTCCTTATGTAGCGGAAGAGAAAACCATCTGTTTCCCATCAGAATCAAAACAAGCACAATTATTTTCAGCTCCCTTGCAAATGGGGTTCCATGGGTAAAAGTTAAAAACTCTGAGAATCGTCCAACAGCGGTCATGTAGCATTCCATTTCTAACAATGCAGTGCCGGTACCCACTCTATAACCCAGTTCCACATGTTTCGACTGGGGAAATAAACTGGTGCCAGAGCCAACAAAGCCGACACCAGCACACCATCACAAAGTTGCTCGCCCCAAAGTTAGACCATATCTGTATTAGATCATATCTGTGTCTTTGAGAGGGGCTACCTCAAGAAATTAACTCATGACTCAGCCCACAGCTTCTGTCCACCATGATTTTACTTCCACTGGAAATTAATACAACTTTCACCATGCAACGCTAGGTCAAGTTTGGTTTTCAAACTTGACAAAACATGTTTTTTTTTTTTTGTTTTTTTTTTAAAGAAACCAAGGCATGACTGGCCCCACCCCGGCTCCGAATTGGCACCCTGTTGGTGAAAAGCAGGTATTTGACTTCAGTACACAACTTGCATCCATCCTTTACTCCAGTGTAAGTCAAGGGGAATTAGAAAGGAGACACTTGTAACAGTACATAGGACAATTAGCCCACATGTGGCAAACAACTATTCATTCGACACTCTGGCCCTCGCTGCCTGTTTCTTTTAACTCCAATTGACTGAATGTCCTTTGAAAGGACAAAAAGGTGTATGTCAAGTGTTGCACCCAGAGGAGCACTTGTCTTAAGTGGACTGATTCCACTCAATAGGTGAGTCCTTCAGCCACCCCAACTGCTCTTTATTATCGTTCAATCCAAAACCCATCACTATTCGACAACTGACTTCTCAGGCCTATGATTCGGCTTCTCTCCTGTTTATTAGTCATGCATTCTTTCTAAGATTTACTTAGTTAACTGCTTCAGTGAATGTCGCTAAATAGTTCTTTATTGGTCAGTTTAAACTTCTTTCCCCCTATCGTGTTTAATATACTTACCCTGTTTGCAAATTTAGGAGGTGAAGACTTACTAAAAATAAAACATAATTGTCTGTTTAAAAATGTAGGGGAGACCTGACAGAATTTAAGCAAAATTACTAACTAGTAATTTTGCTCAAAAATATGGTTATCAGTCTCTAGCAGTAAAGAGCATGTGTTGTTTATGTGTGTGTGTGTGTGTGTAGTGAACAGAGACAGATGTCTGTAACGTATGTGTGTTTTCAGTGGTTGTAATGTACTACATCTATTGTCAAGCCAGCTTCACAAAAACAACTGTCTATGCTGTTAGGTTCCTGGTGTGTAGGAGGATTTTACATAAAGAAGAGCCAGAAATGTAGGGGTGGGTGGGTGTGTGTGTGTGTGTGTGTGTAACTCACGTCAATAAACGTGGGTAAGTACAACTTTTAGTTCTGTTTAGTCAAAAAATGCAGAGGTAGTGTATAAAAGCATAGTTGGTCTAGTGAAATAGGAATGTAGTCGCAGTGTGACGCAGACTGTCTCAGTGCTGGTTGGTGTGTTAGAAGAGAGAGACAGAGAGTGACTCTAATAAAATGCTCAACATGCCCGAGACTGCCCTCTGATGTCACTGAGAGCGCGAAAGGGAGAGCAAGAGAGAGAGAGAGTGAGTGGGAGGGGACAGGAGGAACAGAGGGAGGGAGAGAGAGTGGCAGCTGGAGGGCAGAGCAAAACACGTCAGTGAGAGGAGCAGAGAGAGGCGACAGAGTGAGAGACGGACTGTGTGAAAGACAGTGAGGGAGAAAGATTTGTTCGTACGACGAAACCCGGGCTGGTCTGCTGTATCTTTGCGCTGCAGTGGACTTTAAAGCTGCCTTCTCAGTCGCACCTTTGGCTACAAGCACACTTTCAGTGTCTCTCCCTCAGATACTGTACACTACACTCAAACGTGCAATAACCGGACAGCACGGCATAACTGATGGGTAAGGACTATTATTGCTAGGCAAAGAATTACTGTTTAAAAAAACATGCAGGGAAGTGCTTTATGTTATTGTCATTCAGTTGTATTGAGTTGGTTTGATTTGTTGTGGTTTTTCTTTGTGTAAAGGACGTGTTGGTTAAACCTTTTTTTTTTACAGAGTTTATTTAGTGCATATGTATTTGCTGATTGTAGTGTACGTTATGTGATCAACAGGCATGCATTTGTTTTTGCAGACACTTGTTTTGCCTGTGGATATGTTGCTGTGTACGTATATACGTTCACTTAGGGAGCGAGTGCATGCGTGGGTTCGCATGTTCATTTGCTGTGTGTGGGTGTGCAGCTTTCAGTAGTGACAGTGTTTATTGAATGGCACTGATGTATGGAGGCTCGCTCAGCACCACTCAGCGCAGCCTTTAACTGAATGGAGCAGATGGCAGTGGCTGCGTCTGTCCTTCCACACAGTCTATTGTGTGCATAAGTGTGCATTTGCATGTGTGTGGAGGAATATGTATGGAAGTTTATGTGTAAGCACAGTGTGACTACTGCTCAACACTAGAATAAATACAAAGGACTGAATATTAGTTTTTACTAAAACCTATAATGCAGATTGTATATAGTGGCCACTGTGCATGCTGTATTACCATGTGACTGCTTCTTTCTGTTTTGGAAAGATGTGGTGTCTTTACTTTATGTCTTTATCTCAGTTTACTCCAGCTTTGGCAGTTAAAATCACAGTGCTTTGACACAGCTAGATAAGCTCTTTTGAAAAGTGCCAGTAAACACTTTATGTATCTCTTTATTTCTCAGTGAGAACACTTTAAACCTAAATATTTCTTTAAATGACTAAATAAGTTGCTGATTTGAATTTTTTGAAGTTAATCTGTGGAACTATTTGTTGTCAGAGAAAGAAAAAAGAGGTTTTGGTGCACATTATACCACACTTCAGGGACATGTAATGTGACATACATCAACAGTCATACACACCCATCCCAGACTTGACAGTAAAGCATTGAGCTAAATGCACATGCAGATCATTTGTTGAATTGCTTGCTTACATCATTGGTTCACCCTCCACCTCAAGCCCCACCCCTTCTCCACTGTCCAACCAACCACTGGCCACAGTCCCAGCAGTCACCATGGTGTTTGCCTCCCTCCTCTGTGAGCACCTGTGTCTGTGGGGCTCACAGTGGGCTGACATTATGTCAGCGATTGCTATTCATTCTAAAATTTGAGAGGCTTATGCTCATATCACTGGTATGCACATTTTTGTCTTGACATTTGCTCATTCTGTTGGAATTGTGAATGAGTGTGCACTCTTAGTTTCTCATAAGCTGTGAGTAAACATGCATGGGGTTTTCTCTGAGTGCACAGAAGCCCAGTGGGGTGAGGAACTCCTTTGGGAGTCCTAGTCTATAAATAACTCTGTGTGATCCATAATCTTAGCCTGATCAGGGGAAAGGGGGATGAGCGGAAGGAGGGAGGGGCAGAGTCACAGAGGGACAGAAAGTGATGGAAAAAGAGATAAGGGAGAGAGAAGAGGAGGCGAGCCTGATAGAGTTTTATATTGGTTTTCATTGCTTTTAGTTAGATTTCACATCATTGTGCCCATAGTAGAGAACTCTCTCAATTCTGGATGGTTTTTCTACAAAGTAAACACAATTTCCTGTCTGGAGATCAACAAGAGTTTATCTTCTGCCTTTCATAGCTTTAATGAAAGATCCTGGAGCTTAAGCACATTTAGAACCTACTGAACATATTTGTTAACTTTAATTGTGAGTCACTTGAAAACAATTCTTTCTATACAATATTTTTTGTATTATAATTTGCAAAAGTTTATGTGACAAGGATGCAAGAATTCCACAAGTAGTTTCCACATATATGTGTCTACTGTAGATATAAATCACTGCAAAAGACTAGTACTAGTATTTTAGATGCATTTGTCAGCATTTATTCTGAACTGCTCAACCATACCTGCAGCAGGAATGTTTGCATTATCATGTTCGGTGTTGTCAGGGTGAGTCAGCTTATGCAACTGCCTCACCTCCCCTTGGTAACCT
The DNA here is from genome assembly GCA_015106735.1 of Paratilapia polleni. NCBI lineage: Eukaryota > Metazoa > Chordata > Actinopteri > Cichliformes > Cichlidae > Paratilapia > Paratilapia polleni. The sequence goes on along the minus strand of VUQI01018695.1, from coordinate 68,085 downwards.
AGTGCCATATTCACAGAGTGCAATCATTGTAAGCTGGGCTAATAACTTCATAGGTGCCTTCTCCCCTGTTGGGTGCTGTATGTCGCCCTGTTTGTCGGCTGCCATTGAAAAAGCTTTGTTTACTATCAACATCCCTCTGAGGTTTGTTATTATGAGAGCTTGTTATTTTTGTCATGGTACAACTGTAATAGTACTGTGGTCCTGGAGAGCCCTGTCAGCTTGCCTGTGAACTGCTAGTGATGCAAATGTGTTTCCTTGGAGCTCTCAAAACCTTTGACAGCTCTTTGGGACAGTTTTTTTTTTTTTTTTTTTTTAATGATTTAAAGAACAGTTGTCTCTGGATAATTAAAGAACCCCTAAAATATGTAATCCAAATACCATTACACAGCCTTTTTTGCATCATATGTGAGATGCATTTATCCAAGAGGATGAAACCATAGAAGCAAAAACATTCTCTCTGGCCATCAAAATTACTTCTCTGTTTCTGTGTGGTTCAGGTATAGACTGTGTTGGTACATAACCCTTATTTATCTCCCTGCATATCTTTGTGTAGCTACCAACACAATATGTAGCCAGCGATAGCTCTCAGTGCAATCTTAATGTGCCAGCCAGTGTGGTTAGCCTCTGAGTAGCTGGTCGAAGCAGTGATTATTACACCACCTCCCTCGTTCTCTCCATCTCTCTCTCTCTCTGTGCTGTCGGCACTAGTAGCCCTTCAGTTTGAGGATAAGTAGGTTTAATTAGTTTATTTTTCTGCCTTGCTTTAGCCTTGCACTTGGCCATTGATCACAGATCTGTAAGTGGCCAGTCATGTTAACAGAATAAAACATACAAAGGCATTCAAGATTTAAAATTGCTTCCCAAAAAAAAAAAAAGCTAGCACAATGCTTCCACAAGACATGACACAAAACCCTGCTTGCACATTGCAATATACTGCCCTTAGGAATACAGTATAACATGATATATCAGAATGTAAAATACAGTACAGTGCTCTCATTACAGTTGGGCGTTGGTTAATTCAAAATCAGTTGCTCCAAGGTGGAAAGAGGGGTACCAATGTGTCACAGTTTTAGCACCATTTTGACTAAACGTTATTTTAGTTCTTAGCACTTAAGTTTCGGTGGGTATTTTTGGCTGAGGTACTCACTTCACTTTGTTTGTCTGTGAATCATGGTATCAAGTGTCAGCCTCTTGGCAAATATTTGTGTTAAGTTTTCATTTGCTAGTTTACTAATCTCTGCTGTGAAAATATGAGATCTTCATCTTTGTCAACTACAGAGCCGCCATAAATCATTTCAGGTCATTCAAGAGACCTGCTTTTGTTATTATATTGTTTACTAATGAACATCTAGAAAACCCTGTGGATGCCATAGGTTACTTGATATGCATTTTCCCAAAGGCAAAGTTTGGATTGTCTTGTTGCACACGAAAGGATGGATGCAGAATTTGTTTATTACTTGCTGTGTAGTTGTTGAGATGAAAACAAACAGCCTTTGTGAAGTCCCTGTGACATGCGTACCGAAAAAGGCACTTGGGTATGCCTACATGAAAAGTGTGTTTGAGAGCATGTGCCAAAGCCCTGTTTACAGGCAATGTGGATGGCATTTGTGCCACTCGCCTAAGTTCATATGGGAAAATCTACAGTAGAGAAAGCATTAATTGAGGTCTAGCTCCATGCATGTTTATCACTGCTGATGGGCAAACAAAAGGTTTTGTTTGTTTGACCTTGATGTTCACTGCTTATTAAATATGTGTGTAAACAGACATGTTTGTGTAAATGTTTGCGTGAGAGGTGGTGGGCTGAATTTGAACATGGTTCAGTGCGGATGGCTTTGTTTGGGTAACATGGGTGATTGGCACCGACTCTTTGGACTGAAAATGGCAATCACTGGTATCCTCTAATGAGGCTCTTGCAAGTAGACACAGATAACTCCTTTTCTCTTGCCTAACCTGTCACAGTAAATGCTGGTAAAATCACCTGGTGTTGTTTTTTTAAGAATACCATGAGCGATGCAGGTGGATAATAAACTCTTAAATCTTTCAATTAAACCTCCACCCTTGCCTAATTAAAGTTAAACCTAGGCCTTTTTATCTTTTCAAACTAAAGGATTTAACAGAAAAAAAAAAAAAAAGTTGCTTCTAATGTCCAGCCCCTAAACAAGTCCTTACAAGAACAGTGATATAACTAAACACACACACATGCACCAGTGAAGCAGCATGTTTGGCCTAGCCACACCCTTTCTTCTCTCCCATGCTGTTCCATTGGGTGGTGTCAAGTTTCCTCCCGCACTGAAAACCTGCCCAGTACCAAAGATGCCATTGGCCCATCACTGCAAGTAAGTGCAACTCTATTGCCACCTCATTGGACACTGGGGATGCCAGGACATCCATGATAGGCTGGGAATCCTTTGCACTGGTTTCAGACTATTGATCACTGGCAGAGGGCTTGGCATGGTGCAAGGTGGTTCTCCACACAGCAGATATTGATCAGAGTAGACCGAATGGTGCACATGAGGCTTTGATGTATAAGTCAAGAATTTATATGCTTGCATCACTGTATAGAGTTTTGTTTCTTCTTTTTTGACTTAAAGATCTGGTTTACCTTCTTTTAACAAGTTTTATTTCAACTGAAAAATTAACCCTGCAGTATTTAGAATGAATGAATGAAATGGCGTGCTAATGGCATTTGATCACAGCATGTTGTATTCTAAGCTACAGATCAAGGCAAAGAATTTGATTTTTTTTCTTGTTTCCCTGATGTACTACATTTTGTGTCTAAGCTTCTGTGTTGTTTGCTTGTAGAGAACTAATCTGATTGCACTTGTACCCTAGCTGTTGCATGCCAAGCAGTGGTGTTGAAGCAGGGTATTACCTTTCATTTATTTGCTCTTACCAACCATCCCTGTATTACCTCACTGGATTATTCATATAAAGCAGATTAAATGTTGCAGATTGAGTAAACCATGAGGGATGCAACAAAAGCAGATTTTTTTTTCTTGTCAGACACATTAAATTTACAGTTGCTAATATTCTAATACCCTGACATAAGGTTTGAAGGGCTGATACCTGTGACCTTTTTCTTTAGAATGCTATGTCTAAACTTGACTTTTTGAAGGTTGGCTGTGACAAATACAGAGTGTGAAGTTCGAAAGTGTAAAAGTGGAAGCACAAACACGCACATGGATGTCTGCAAATCCTTGCTGCAGAACTCACATTGCAGGGGGACTGTTTTTGCTCTCTGATGTTTGAATGGATTTACGTAAACACATTTTCTCCCTCCACAGCAGAGACTGATGCTCTGATGATCTCCAGCTTTCAAAATTACAGACAGATTTTATGTTTTTGGTGTGTCCCTAATACTCTTATCTAGTGTGTACAGCTATAAAAACAGACTTAAGTCCTCAGTGTGCTAACATTACAAGCAACCACAAGCAGTATGAAGTCTAATGATGAGTGCAGCTGGCACGGCTATAGAGTCTGGGCATCTGATGTAACAAGTGTATGTCTGTCTCATTTGGATCAAAGAGGGCTGGGTGTTTTGGCTGCTATTGAAGGAATTAAAAATGAACTTTAAATAATTACAGTATAATTAATATAAACATATAATCTAATATTCTTCTATCTCTGTTCCCTTTCTGGCTTCCTTCTTCTTCAGTGGACGTGAGCACAGCAGCGCTGCCCTCCACCACCACAGCCATCCTTCCCATGGATCTGCGCGTAGTGGACCACGCTCACCACCACCAGCAGCAGCCCCCGTTCGGCCTGGTTCCTCCACCCCACTCTACACCGCCCACCTCCACAGCTTGTCCCACATCGACAGAGACAGGCCGTGGACCAGTCATTAGTAAGCCTCTGTTTGTCTTGTGATATTCCAACTATTTTGATACACCCATCACTAGATGCGCTGAGTAATCAGATCTTCAAAACCTCCTACAGGCCAGCAGGAGCAGCACCTGCAGCAGGAGCTGGTGGCTCTTAAACACAAGCAGCAGCTCCAGAGGCAGCTACTCATCGCAGAGTTTCAGAGGCAACATGAACGGCTGTCAAGACAGCATGAAGCCCAGCTGCAGGAACATATCAAGGTGAGATGATGGGATGAAGATGCAGAGGAGTAAAGGTCCTCTATTCTCTGTTTGTGTGTGTGTGTGTGTGTGTGTGTGTGAAAGCTGGATGAGGGTGAGGTGGGCATCCTTTCTTGGATACTGCAGGACTGTACTCAGCAGAAATGCGCCCTGTGAAGGACAGAATGAAACAAATTGCACGTGTACATTTAAGTGTGTATGGCGGTGTAATTTGATCTAGTGATGGTATTTTGTGAGCAACTCACCTTGTTAAAAAAAAAAAAAAAGCCTCACTCCGTTGCCATGACCACAAAGTCAAAAGGCAACAAAGATCATCAGTTTGGGCTGAAAATATCTCTAATATGTGTTCTCCATAGACCGTATAAAAGATGGACATAGCTACCTTGACGTCACCCATTAGTTTGTGAAGTCCTGTTTTGAAGATGTTTTTGCCATTGCTTGTGGCCATTAAAAATAATGCAGGTTTAAGGCATTTCCAAATTGGCTTCACTTACCAGACCCAGAAGCTACATCCATCTTGGATGCTGTCTATGGTGTTCTCCAGTACCCTAAATCTTCAGATTAGCATGGCTGGTGTTACTGCAAACCAGACTGACAGTATGTCATTGAAAGCCAACTTTCAAATGTTTGATTCATTACAGTGAGGCATAGCTGCACTTTGCCAAATGAAAGTCTTTTCAATTTGTAGTAACACAATATTATGTAATATCCCTTAACCATCTGCTGTGTCATCTTGTAGTCATTCTTCTATTTTCCTCTTTGTCCTTCTCTTCACCAGCACCAACAGGAGTTACTGGCGCTCAGGCATCAACAAGAACTGTTGGAGCACCACAGGAAGATGGAGCAACAACGTCACGAGGAGCAGCTGGAGAAGCAGCATCGGGAACACAAACTCCAACAACTCAAAAACAAGGAGAGGGGACAAGAGAGTGAGTAGCAACTGGTAGAGAGAATTATTTTAAAGGAAAGTGACAAAGAGTTAATGTTATAATAAGAATGTAATGCATGGCCAGAATAAAATCAGTTCAGTCCATGGATTTGCTTTGCAGTGGTTCAGAGGTGTTATGAACAAAGTCTTAATGAAGCTGTCATGTTTGACCGAGCATATATCCACTCTTCTGTATGCTGCCAACATCTGCTGTACCTGTGCAGGAACACCATGTCATATTATCACAGCAGGTGTCAGAGGAACTTGGCCCTTCCAGCCCCTCTGTCACAGCACCTGTAGTTATGGCACAGCAGTCAGAACAGCCTGACCTCACACATTCACCATAGGGAATATCATAATAAGATGGCCAAGACAAGGTTAGAGGGGTGAGACACTGAAGACAGAGGCATGTCCTCAGTTTTTCTAGCACCATATGGATTAAGGAACAAAATGACAGCAATACAATTGAACCAGGCAATTTTTTCTCAGTTTTTTTTTTTTTTTTTTTTATTTCCTCTAAACATTTTTTTCAACTTGAATCACTTGCTTTGGCCATCATTGCATCAGTTATTTAATCACTGTACTCACCGATAATTGTGCTGAGATTTGGAAGAGAGACTGAGCAAGCCGTGAATGTTTAGGTTGGCTGATAATTTTACAGTACCCTATTTTTTTCCTCCTCAAAATATCCTTGTTATTCTAGTAAAAAGTATGTGTGTTAATTATTTTAGCAATGCCAAGCTAATTGCTTTCCTAATTGTTTTGTACTGCATAAATAGTATTGGTATAAAAGACTTACTCACTGTGTAATACACTTTCCTTTTTGAATAACACTGTATGCATAAACTTGCCCTTTCAATGCCATTTTTTAACTGCACTTTAATAAATTGTTTATCCACTCATACTTACTTGTACTTAAATGGCTCTTGTAATATATATATTCCATGCTGTTATGTATATGTGCACGTTTTCATGTCGTAAATGACCTGATTATATTTTGTATATGGCTGCAAACACACTAATGAGGAGAAAATGAATCATGTATTTCTACTTATTGCTTTAATGCTGATATAGTACTAGAATACATACTGTATATGGGCCCCCACTTTTAGAGCCATGATTTTTTTTTTTTTCCAGTAATGTCCTTTTTCTCAATCATTCTGCACTGAGCAAAGTGAGCCTACAGTTTGATGTCTATGGAAAAAGCATTGGGTTGCAAACAGAGGAAGCTTTGTTAAGTACTGCACTAAATTGTATCGAAGGCAGTCTCATAAAAGCCAATTTGCTTCAGTGGCAAAGCAGACATATTGGGATGTCAGCACTTCCAGCTGCACCATGATTTAGGGACCATATATTAGCTGTTGTCATTTTCACACAGTGAATTTACCACTTCCTCTCTGAAGCTTGACACATCACCTGTTATCACTCCCACTATCACATTCTAATACAAACACACCTGCACTGTATTCCCTGCTTTTTGAAAATGCTTTTTTTTAAACCAGTCTCCCCTCACTCTTGGTCTCTTCTTCCCTCTCACTCATCTCCGTCTCCCTCCCTGGACAATTTGTTTGTTGCCGCGAGAGGAGGGTGGTAATTGAGGAGAGACCAGGAGTTGAGTGAAACTCCTGATGTGCGCCTTTGAGGCGAGTTGCATAGCAGTACAGTTGTCTCAGTGGAATTTCAATGAAACTGTAATGTAAGATTGTGCACTCTGATTGTAGAAGTTAGAAACCCATTATCTGTCAAAGTATGGATGGATGTTGTTATAATCTTCCTAGCAGTGTCACAGATTGGATAATACACTAGAAGCTCTGTACTGTGTTACTGTGTAGGGCAAAAAGGTTCTGTGTGTTTGTGTGGGAAGAACAGGGTTGTACTGAAAAATGTTCTTATGTTTGCTTACTGTTCTCCTGGTCCCTTTGTTGCTGTGCAGGTGCAGTCGCCAGTACAGAGGTAAAGATGCGACTTCAGGAATTTGTCCTGAACAAAAAGAAAGCCTTGGCTCAGCGAAACCTAAACCACTGTCTGCCCAGTGACCCACGCTACTGGTATGGGTGAGTGTCATTGCTGACCACTACAGAACTGCTTATGGCTTGGAGTCTGTTTAACAAATGTATGCAATATGAAGTTTAAATTCAAGATTTTCTTTTCAGAATAAATTTCCTTTTTTTTTTTTTTTTTTTTTTTTTTTTTTTTTTTTTTTTGGGGGGGCGGGGGG
>VUQI01018695.1:50420-60837 GCA_015106735.1 Paratilapia polleni | reverse complement strand
TTTTCTTCTGGGGGACGGCGTAGTGGTGCGGTGGTTAGCACTGTTGCTTCACAGCAAGAAGGTCCTGGGTTCAAATCCAGGCTGGGGCTTTTCTTTGTGGAGTTTGCTTGTTCTCCCTCTGGCTTCTTCCCCTTGTGCAAAGACAAGCTTGTTAAGTTAATTAGCAATTCCAAATTGGTTTTAGGTATCAATGGTTGTCTGTCTCTCTGTGTTAGCCCTGCGATAGACTGGCAATCTCTCACAGACGTACCCCACCTCTCACCTTATAACAGCAGGGTTAGACTCCAGCCCCCCTGTAACCCTGAATTGATAGGTGGTTAAGAAACTGGACGCATGGATAGCATCCTTCTACCCTAATCTCTAAGAATGAATGATTGCTTTGGATTACTAATAAGAAATCACGTTCTATGATCACCTTCCAGTAATCATAGTTTTTCTGTTTTTAAAAAAAATAAAATAAGTATTTCAACAATGAAAGAATTCTACAGCAGTTTCTTCTAACGGGTGACAAATTAAATGACAAACCTAAAACCCCGACCCCTACAGTGGCCAGTTGGACCTGGTGGCTCTGTTATGCTGTGGGTGTCATTTTGCTGTTATGGTTTGTCCACTTGTCTCCTTAAAATGGGATTATACTTTCCTCGTCCGTGAGTCCGCTAGGGTCCAAGTGAATTTCATCATCAGACGGTGAGCACAAGGGTCCGTGCGGATGTCTGCGTGCCTGCCTGTTTTTTGTGACCATGCGGACTCGTCCATGGAGAATTTACATTACAATGCAACAACTACGCATGCACCCCAGGCGGTGGACTTCAAAGAAGTGTAACAGGAATGACTACTCGGCTGTCGGGTCTCCAGCTGTTCGTGTCCGTGTCCGCAATGGAGTATAATCGAAGCCTTAGAGGGAAGGGTTACTACATTTCTATCCAGATGGGTGTAGTTTCTTAAAGAATCGCAGTACCTCAACCCAAAGGGTATGAGTGGTCACTGATCTCAACCCAAGTGAACACCTACTGCATGGTACATTTTGGATTAAAATGTTAGACAGCATTCTCCACCACCACCAGAACAGTGTTTCATCCATCCAGTGGATTCCTATAGACTTGTAGATTCAGTGCCAAGGCACATTGAAAACACATTATTTTAAATGACAATTTAAATAATTATTATTTGTTGAATAATTGTCATTATTTCAAATGATTTATGCTGATCTCTTTTTAAAGTTTTTACATCAGTGTATTCCTCAACCTTAAAATTCAGAGCTATGAAATATCAGCATGTATTACTTCTTGTGCATTTAGGGGTCTTTGAGTTGTTGCCTTTTTCTTATCTAAGCAAAAATAAAAAATAAAAATCCACACTAGGAAAAATATCAAACATAAAACCCATTGATGAACAACATGAAAGTCTCTCATCATCCTGGCTTTGCAAACATGGAGAACCCTGTGGTGTTATGAACTCCTGTTGTGTAGGCGTCTGTCATTGATGTGCTTTTGTGTTCACATCAAGTTTCCAACACCAGCATTAGCCTCTCTGAGTCGAGCTACAGAGAAAATGTTGAAGCGATGAGGCTTTTTTTTTTTTTCTGTCAGTGTTTGTTGTCAGTGATTGACAGCTGGCTCTCTTTGAGGTGTGTGCGTATGTTTGAAGTGGGCAGAGAGAAAAGACAATGGCACCTCTCCTGTGCTTTAAATATTTGAAGAGGCTGTAAGCAGTCAAACATTTCTGCCAAGGCAGGAGATGATCAGAATAATCAGAGGACTGTGCTACCAGTCACTATATATCACTCTTATCACCATTTCCCATTTCTTTCGGGTTCTCCCTGGTTGTTTAACCTGTTGGCGTTCTCCTCACTTCTTTCATACATGTATTCCCTCTTCATCTCTGTACATTTTCAGCCAATCCTTGCCCTGTTTGCGGTCTTAAAAAAAGAAGACAAAGCTCTCAGCGTTCAGGCTTCGTCCCTCTACTCTTTACCGCTTTCTTCAATCCATCCACATTTTTGTCCACACTCTGATGTGTCTAGTTGACTTTGGAAAGAAGACAGAAGCTGTCTTTTAGCTCCCCTTGTGTGTGGGTATTTTGAGTATCAAACGTCAGATATAGTAATAGATTGAGCTTGAAAAGTGTTGTGCGTATGGAGCCAGTGCTCGGCTGCAAAGAATTACTGCATTCATGTTACATGTTATGTTGATCGTTTAACTTTTTCCCCACCTATTTTGCAGGAAAACCCAGCATAGCTCTTTGGACCAGAGCTCACCTCCTCAAACAGCACTGTCAGCTTACAACCATCCAATATTGGGCACATACGACTCAAAAGATGACTTCCCTCTCCGAAAAACAGGTACAGAAGGCTTTGCTGATTGTTGACATCCCTCCACTTCCACAATGGTGCAGTAATCTTCCTTTTTCCTAATTTAGCAACTTGAAATGGTAAATGGTAAATGGACTGGTACTTATATAGCACTTTTCTACTGAGTTTTGAGTACTCAAAGCGCTTTACGCTTTACACTACATGCCGCATTCACCCAATCACACCCACATTCATACAGCGCTTTTATGTACACATAAGCGCTTAGCTAACATTCACACACACTTCGATGAATGCATCGGGGGCAATGTGGGGCTCAGTATCTTGCCCAAGGATACTTCGGCATGCAGACTAGGGGAGCCAGGGATCAAACCACTGACCTTCCAATTAGTAGACGACCCACTTTATCTCCTGAGCCACAGTCGCCCTCGAAAGTATTGTCTTGCTGTGTATCGAAGTCAGGAACCAGAAGTCAGCCACAGAAAGATTTATAGGAGCTCCTAAAATAGTTGTTTAAAAAGATAACAAGGAAGATGGAAGATAATGGAGCCACTCTAAGTAGCTGAGAGTTTGATTTGAGAATTAATGCCACTCTGTGTGGTTAGTAATAAATTAGCTTAGCTTAGCTTAGCATAAAGACTGGAAGTATGATGAAACAGCTAGCTTGGCTCTGTTCAGACGTTATATTTTGTTGGTTTAGTATGAAAAGCCAGAGTGGAAATGACAACAATGGGCAAGTTGTCCAGCCCAAACTCAGAGATAAAAAAAAATCTGAAATGGTTCTGAAAAATATTTTTAGCTCTTAAAGTAAATAGGAGTGGAAATATTATTGTTTATGGTCAGCTTTTTGCTTGTAGATTTTTCTTTTAGAAACTGTGTTGGCTATTTGCCTGTTTTACACTCTTTAACTCAGATTCTAACTCACTCAGTCGCACTTCTTCACAGACACCATGGATCTCTTCATTGAACAAAACAGCACTCGAATACCTTTGTGAAATGTCCTAAAAGGAATGTAAAACCAAACTTACTGCCTTTTGGATGCATCAGATTCTGTCCATCTGTCCATATTAAGTACAGCCAAGCTGTGATTATTCACTTAGCGTCAGCAGCTGCTTTGGCCGTATCACTGGCTGCTTTCACAGCTGGAGGCCAAACTCTGTGTACTCTGCACTCTTGCCCACCTGCTGTGATTTGGAGGCAAGAATGATTTTTCCTGGCACACAAACTCAGACTGCGAGTTTCAACTTTCAGGGACACTCTATGTAATTTAGGAATTTTCCCCCGAGAAATATTCACAACTTAAAAATTCACATTACTTACTGACACAAGGCTTAATGAGCAGTTATTTATATATCAGAGTGCACATGTAAAGACATCTTTAGGATAAATGTTTTGGATTTTCAGGTATTTGGCAGTATTTGTGTGTGTATGTGTTGCGAACGGAGTCAAAGAGGGAATACTGACGGCATACAGACATGGCTGCTGAGGAACTGTTGTGTCAATAGTGAGCTGACATAGATCAGATTAGACTGGCTGATGTGAATATATGAACTGTGTTCAGAGGAAGTGAGTGACAGCGGTTACCGCAGTTGTTCGCTCCTCTGACGACTGGAGCTGTCACACATGACGTTTTCGCCCTATTACGTTCATTGAATGTGCATTAAAAACTATTTTTTGACAAGCAAGTTCAGCCACATAGTATATTACAAAAGGGGTTCATTGTCCAAGTATGAAGGTCTTTGTGATAATGGCTCTTAGAACACAGAAGGCCACTTTGAATGCTGTGGCAGGAAGTCTGTAAGGCCTTCGTGACAGAGGCAGACTTGTCATGCTGACCCCCTTTCTCCCTCTCTCTTTCATACAATATCACACACTGACATTCCCATACCACACTTTGCACTAAATGCTGAACCATACAGGATATCTGCATGCAATACAGAACTTTATTTTTCATTCTTATATCCGATTCAGCTTTACATTTTGGCGTTCCTTATTAGCTGCGTGTTTCTGGTGACTGTAGCCAGGAAGTTCTCCCTCACATCCTACCTTTAAACCTACTAAGATTAACTGCCTTCCTTATTGTTCTTATTTAACCCCAATTCCCCATTGATTCCTGGATTAGTTAGACAGTTAGCACCTCTACGTATTAAACGAAACAAAAGACAAATCAAGCAAAACCAAGGCATGTAAAATCCTGTTTTTTATACAACTCACTGTTTGCGATGTTGATGGAATTTAAATTGGTTGTGCTTTTGCACTCATGCACTCAGCCCAGGTTGCTCTGGTATGTGGCAGTAAAATAGCTGAAATGTAAAAATCACCACCTTCTTCCACCCACCGTTCTCATATACTGCTCGGCTGTCACTGATTTTAACAATTGCATGTCCCTTGAGAAGGCCTCAGTATTTATAATCAAAGGGAAACTGTCAGCCAGCTCTTTAGTGTCTTATGCTCATATTTATTTTATGTGCCCACAAGAGATCTTTTTTTTGAATTATGGTTTTTAATCACAATGCTATCTTTTTATGCCACAATATGGCTTTAGTGAAATGTTTAATCAAAGTCGATTGGCTTCATTTGTTTTTATGTTTTGTAGAGCACATGCACATGAGACAAATGCTTGTCTATACGTCTTTGTTTATGTCCGTCTAATCCATTTATCTAATGTACATCCACATATGATGTTTCTCGGAAGCTCTGTTGATGAGTTTCAGCAAACTGCCCTATTGATTTCTATAAATCTCCCTTCCTCCCCCTCTTTGCTTGGCACAGCAGCACGGCTTCCCTCCAGCCTGACTCCTTCAGCCTGGGACTCCTATGTGTCAGAACAAATGAGGAACTGATCAATATGTTTTGTATCTGAGAACCAGTTTCCCCGTCAACTCCCTATTGAAATATTAAATACCACATATGAGACATTTAATCTGAAATTTAATGGATAAGTTGAAGTGTAAGGAATCGGAGAGAGATCTTCAAAGTTTTAATTGTCCTGTCCCTTGAGCAGGAAATCACAAGCAAATCACAATAAAGGAAACGCACAATAAAAAGCCATAATACATCCGAGGTCTCTAATGAGATATGTAACTGATAGCTACATTTCATCAGGGTGTTTTGAGGGTATAATACAAGATATAAAATGTGCCTTAAAATTCAGGTATGTTGTAGTTTATTTTGCTTCCCATGGCTAGTGTGCCATATTGCCTTTAACTGTCACCTTCATCATGCTTGGACTACGGGTTGCAGAAGTCCAGCTAATTTTCTTCCTGATCATTAAGTGTCCCATCTATTATCACAGCTGCAAGTTCACAGAGTACATTTTGTTACCTGACACCTTGCTCTGACAAGAGAGGATCTAAATTTAAAAATGTTTTTGAAAAACGTTTTTTTTCTGGGTCACAACGCTGATATGATAGGGAAGTAAGTTGTTCTGTAACAAGGCAGGATGTCAGTCTTTGCCAAAGGTGGCTTATAGTGTGGCCATAAAGACTCAACAATAAGGAGGAGAGTAAGTAATTCCATACAAAAGAGAGAAATGGGGACTTAGATTAAGCCAGAGAAAGAAGGGCATGGATGGAGGTGAAGGAGGCTGCAGTAAAATGCCATCATCAGCAGAAAAACCAGTCTGGGCCCTCTGCAGCGAGTGTGTTCACACGTGCACACTGGTGTGCTTTTGCCCAGTCGGCATTAACACCCTTCAAAGTCACTGCGTCCTGAGGTGAACACCCCCATTGTGAGTGGTGCCCAGCAAAGACATTCCCCTGCTTCACCCTCCTTCCTTGTCTCCTTTACTGTCCCCTTAAAGTCCTTCTAATCTTCAATTTCTCCTTCAATCTAGTGGGTGCTCTCTATCCACTCCCTTTATCTGACCATACTGTAATAACTCAGGACAAAAAAAAAACCCAACCTTGAACACACCCCTCTATCGTTTTGCTATCTTTGTGGGTCTTTTTTCTCCCATTAGGTCATCCTCAGTTGCTGCCCACTTTTGGTAGTTATTCACTGTGGAGGCTAATAAAGTTTCCTGTGACATCTGCTTTATATTTAAAATATTTAAAAATATATCTAAAATCTAAGTAAAGCATGTGTTGTATGTAATCTGTATTAAAAGATATCTCTATATGAATGTACAGAATCTGTAGACGAGCGAGATTTTTGATACCAGAAACGTTCGGGTTTCTGTTTGTACTCCAAGTCCTGCCAAGTCCTATTGACCAATCATGTTTGAGCAGGCTTTGATTGCAACCAGGTAAAAACACTCTGTGTTGAGAGCAAAAGAGCGATTAGATTTGGGGTAGCACAAAACCACTGGCTAGCATCTGGTGACAATTTAGCTTCTTATTAGTTGTTATTAATGTATCTGCATTCATAAACAACCAGTAGCATATGAAATGGAAAGGCCCACCTAACTGCTCAGTATACAGGTATCCCTGAAGCACTGACAGGCATTTGTGCATTTAACTACTTTTGATGAATATAGCACTGTGGCTCATATCAGAAGAGTAATAAACAGCACAAGCCAAATTCTCAGCACAGTGGTTATTTTACTCTTGTCAGTATTAAAAAAAAAAATCAAAGGATTATCATTTAATCATGTTTAAACCACAGTCAGTGTCGGTTAGATAAACCGGTTATGTTGAATACTTTATTACAGCTACAGACTTCATCAGCAAATGCCAACATTCATACAAAGTGGCTGCATAACACTGACACCAAATGCTTTTTGTATTATATCGGAAATCCATAAAAGCCAGCTTTAGTTCTGTTTTATTTGTTAAATGATAATTATTAAAACAGAGAAAATCTAACATTCAGCTATTGTTTTTTTGTCAATCATCATTATCATGACAGTACTGAAAGAGTGGTAACGTTAAAATGTCAGGCTATTACAATTCAGCATGTGATAGACTAAAATAAAAATGTTATGCACTGTGCTCCTTCTCTCATAGGCTTCATTCTCCCAGGGTCTCCTTCAGTTAAACTAATGCATACCATTTTATCCTGATTCACCCCATCACTCTTAACAAAGACTTTGGAAGAGTGCTCTCCACTAAGAAGAAGGTCTTTTTTAAATAATTGACTTTCATAAGTTCTGCAGCACTGTTCCCCTTAAAATTGAGAGTGCATTTGAAAAAGTACTTAGACATTATAGATTCATGATAGTTTATCTCTTCCCCACTGACCAGAAGGTATAATGAAAGCTTGCACCTCTTTGAAGTACATTAAAACTGGGTGCATTATCCGACTTTGATTAGCATTCTAGAGGCCAGAGGGTTTGTAATGACCCAGAATAATTCTTCTACTGCAGAATAAATCTCCACAATACACAAAGAATCAATCGCTTCCACTTGGCTGTACCAAAAAGCCCCACCTCCTTCTCTGGGGCTAATGAACGTGGCATGGTCTGTTTGATACTAGGTCAGGGGATGAGCATAGGGTCAACCGTTGGTCAACCGTCCTGTTTTACCTAATTGAACGGAAGGAAGCCAGTGGAGGAGGGAATAAAACTGCCTGTGTTTGGTATACTGTCTGGCACAGAGACACCAAAGCAACATTGTGCAGAAAAGGTCAGGCTCTGGTCCTGACATGACAAGAATTCCTGAATATACTGTATGCCTGCAGCTTCTGCACTCATATAGCACCTGTCAAAACAGCTACACAGCACACCGCCAATCCAGAACAGGAGCATCCGTTTACAGGCAGAGCCACACATAGCATAACCTAATTGAAAACATACACTGGCAGTTTTCTTTCCGTTTCTTTTATTTGTATTAAATTGGAAGTGTCTGGTAACAAGCAGTGTTCATTAGCAGAGCGTGAAGGCAGCATCATTAAGCATGGGGTCAAGGAAGCTGCCATTTGGCTGCTTCCCTTGGTGTTTCAGTGCTTCCCACTGCCACATGATGATGGCAAACCTCAGCTCCCAAATATGTCGGCCAGCGCATGCGGTGTGGCCTATAGGGACGAGCTCATTAGCACCACTACATGCCAACAAACAAGCTCCCACGTGTGTGACCCAGCAATCTACCACAAATCTGAGGGCTAGACTACCAGTTTAGAGAGACTCTGTAATGTTTAAGTCATTTATGGGGCTAACTTGAGTTGTAACACATTTTTATTTTTAGAATTGGTGGCTTAGTTGGAAATTAAGCACGTAACCCTGTCACGGCTCAGCTCTATCAGCTTTAGTCATTTGCCACAAATTACAAAGCGTGAAACAGACACGTGTTTAATCGCTATATGTTTCTAATCCAAAGTGAAAGAACGTCTGATTTGCTTTTAGATATTCTTCCACTTTGTTAAATGTGTGGATGTTTGTGTCTTTTCAGCCTCTGAGCCCAACCTAAAGCTTCGTTCCAGGCTAAAACAGAAGGTGACAGAACGTCGAAGCAGCCCTCTGCTCCGTAGGAAAGATGGACCCATCGCTACTGCCAAAAAGCGTTCCCTAGATGTGGCTGGTAAGTACTAATGTCACTGGATTTTAGCGGTTGTTTTAAGGTGCTATCATGAATAGGACAAAAAATAATCACATAATAAAAATTGGAAATTAAAAAAAACAGCTTGTCGCATTTCAGTGCAGAAAGTTTATTTGCTTTTTTTTTATACATGTGTGTAGAGTCTGCATGCAACAGTGCACCAGGCTCCGGTCCCAGTTCCCCCAACAATGGATCCGGTAACATCCCCACCGAGAATGGGGTCACAATCTGCAGCAGTCCAGGAGAGGTAAACACCATGGCTTCACCTCTCTTTGCCGTTTCATAAAAGAAGTAAACAATGACAGACATAAATGTCACTCGTACATAGTTGCACTCACATATGTCTACAAAACAGTCCAAAGAAAAGTTATAAACTAAGAGCACAGGAGGAAATGCATTAATTACTTGTATGGGACCTTCAGCTTCAGAATCATCAGGGAGATGTTAGTCTCCATCAGCAGCTTAGCCTACGAGGATCAGTGCAGTCCCCCTAAGTCATGCTAGTTACCTCTGTCGCTTTGGGTGTTGAACTCTTTCATTACCAAACTCTAGCTAAATTTTACTTGTATAAGTACATCAGTAGACTTCAGTGACCTTTTTGAATGGGCCTGGACCTCCAAGGCCTGACCTGATGCTGTTTGGTGGGTTATAAAAAAATAATTCAGTCCCCATACAGTTGTCATGAAGGGGGAAAGTAGCTATGTAGACCAGAACAGTTTGATTATACTAGGCTGCAAACATGTTTATTTCTGCTGCAGATTTGAACACTGGATTCTATGGGGATTGACGTGCTTTTGGTGCCAGCCTCAAGCGGCAAGTTTTGGCAGTTTTTGGCGCTTAAGCATTGACTTCATTCTTCAGTTGCGGAGGTTGCTGCTTACTGTGGTTGGGGGTGACCTACATCTGTTTTTATAGTGACCTCATTTAAGTCTCCATGAAGCAAATCTTTCTAATTTCAGGTGATGTTTTATGGTTAGGTTAAGGTAAAGTTTAGGCAAATAGTAGTTGTGTAATAACAATAATAATGTGTAAGTAATCTGATATAAATTAATATAATGCCCATGACTGTATACACATTTTCATGTGTAAGAGTGAGAGAGAGAAATGGAGGAGAAGTCTTACATTGTACATAATACTATTTCTTTGTGTCTGTACTGTTCTTACTGTAATGTCAATGTGAATGTGTATTTGCAGGCCTCCCTGCTTCAGAGGTTGGCAGCACGGGAAGGTTCAGTTAGCCAGCTCTCTCTCTACACCTCACCTTCTCTCCCCAACATCACCTTGGGCCTGCCAGCCACAGGTCCAGCTAACACTGTGAGTCCATTTAATACGAAATATCACAGAATAAAACTGTAAAATATAATATTATTTATAAAGAATCTTTTGTTGGCAAAACATGCATCAGACCTGGGTCTCTAATTGTACTCTAACCAATTAGTCTTATCAATGTTGACAAGATTAATTGGTTAGTTCCCTAAAGATTTCTTTTTTTGTTGGCTAAGCAAATGGAGATTATAGAATCTATACTCTATAACTAGATTTCATTTTGTCAGTGATTTTTTTTTTTTTTTTTTGGCTTTTTTTTTTGTTTAATTTTTTTTTTTTTTCCTTTTTTTTTTTTAAATTTTCCCCCCCC
>VUQI01018695.1:26761-46275 GCA_015106735.1 Paratilapia polleni | reverse complement strand
AAAAAAAAAAAAAAAAAAAAAACACACTGGCAAGATGTGCTCACAGTAGATGTGCTCAAACTTTGGTCCTTCCCCCAATAATGATTGCTGTAATATAATCCAGAAACATTAAATGTTTATCATGTCTGAAAATGCATTCCACTTGTGTAAACCCTCGTCATGAATCGTTAGAATACCTACCACTGCCCCAAGTTTCTACTCGGATCACTAAGAATCAGCAACCAACATTTGAGTTACAACAGAACAACACTGCAAATTATTACCTCATTTCTTTTAAGTGTGCATAAAAATGGAACAACTTTAAAGTCATGAACTGTTGTTGCAATTTATATTATTCCCATTAAATCATTCTAATTTATCAGCAGTTATAATAAACATGTTCTGTGGGCAAATAAAGTTTTGAATCATATTGGGCTCTGATACTTAAATCTTACAATTACTTCAATTCCTTTTTTTAATGTTAGGGTTTAATTGTGGCTTTGTGGTTCTCCAACTTGCCTCATGGGAAACAGACACCGGATTTAAACCTGCTGGAAGGCTGAGGTCTTTGTAAAGTTTGATTTCCCTGTGTTGGTTTCTTGAAGCCTATTTTCCTCCTGCATTGCTTGTGTGTAGTATACGTGACAGGCCGTGGATAGACTTCCAAGCAATCCCTTGCCTAATCATTTTCTCTTCATATATCCACTGCATTTTGGTGCAACCATTAACCATTATACAGCAGTGGATAACCTGGAATTATCACCTGGTTTCTACACATACACATAATCCATTGATTAAATGAAAGGTATCCAGTGAGCTTTTCAGAAGATGCAAGAGTTCAGTGACAAGATGGAAGTTGTTACTGTGAAAAGATGCAGGATAGAAATGGGATGGCAGCCATTTAGTTAACTGGGGTCATTCTGGATTGCTTTATAATGCTTTAATGACAGCTTTAACTTTAATGATCTGGCCTTTTCAGCATGAAATGTAACCTAGAGTGACTGAATGGTCTAATCATTCTCTTGTCATCCATGGATGGAAGGCTGACTGGTTTGTGTGTGTGACATCTTAGCCTGATATTTCTGTGGCTATAATTGTATCTCCGGCACTAACTGCAAAACAGGACTATGGTTTTATTCATTTAAATGTTTTTTTTTTTTGTTTTTTTTTTTAATATTAGTGCACCATGTAAGTCACTGGAGAAGTATTCCCACCAGTCCCATTCTTACAGAAAAAATAAAAGTCCCAGGTTAGTCATTGCCTCTGTTTTGCCTCGTAAAGAACAGACTTAATGAGGAATTTAATATTAGCCCCAAGAAATATTGATTCCTGCCACCTGGGGTTTGACATCCACTGTACACTTTCTGTTTGACATGGGAAAATACAAGATTAAGGACAACAGTATGACTCAAATACCAGTTTATGGTGATAGACATGATGGCTGCCATTAATTTTTTTTTTTACCAGTGTTACTAGCTATTATGTAGAAATATCCCGCTGGCACTATGTGTTGTTTCATTTACCCTTTTCACCCTTGGATATCTACCACTTGACTCATCTGCAGCCTTCCTTCCCTTCCTTTTTTGCATATATTAGTTGAGTCAGCAGTGAAAAGGGGGCTTCCTGAAAACTTAAAATTTGTTTTGTTTACAGCGGAAAGAAAGAAATTAATGAAATAATCTTGAAATGGTTCCAACCTGAGCCTGTTGTCTGCTATTAATTAACCTGTACAGGCAGTACTGCGGTGTACTCTCAGAGAGAAATAAATGCATAGAGTCAGATAGTGTCAAGTGTTTATATATACAACCATCTCCCCTTTCCACCACCCTCTCTCTTCCTCTTCCAGCTGATTTAACAGGCTTATTTAGTGTCTGTCCCCCTTATGGTTCATATCCCAGCCACTATTTCCTCTGTAAAAAAGAAGGGTTACAAAGAGGGAAAGAGAGCAAAACAAGAGAGAAAAGAAGAGTGAGAATCTGTGTGGCAGGAGTGGATGAGTGTTTTGAGTTTGTTTGGAGAAGAGGGACTGGGATGAGGCAAGAGCCTGCTCTCTCTGACGTCAATGGACTGTTCCCTGGGCAATATGCCAGCTGTGTGTGTGTGTGTGTGTGTGTTCCAAGCACAAACAGTGGTCCAGTCTAGTCATGACCTGCACATCAAGGTTGAGGTCTTTGACGACACTGACAAGGACAGCTGCCAAAACAAGATTATTACAATCCCCCCTCTGCAGTACTTCCACTCTTTCTGCCTCGTGTCCTTTGCTCAGTTTTTCTTTTCTCTTACAGGTTCAGACACGATGAGCTTAGCTATAAAAATCACAGATAGTCCAAGAGATTATGTCATTAGTTTTAAAAACCAATAAATAGCCTATCAGAGTCCAGAGTACAAATCTGGTTTATTTCTGTGTGTGCAAAAAGTTAAAGGGCCTGGGTAATGTCAGGTTTTTTTGGGTTTATCTAAGGTCATTTTTGTTATCTTTGTACTCAAACTGATTATTCAGTTATTTTTGGAATGAAAAACATCTTCACTGTTGTTGTTAAATTGGGGCATGTTGTCCCTGATGTTTCCTTGGTTGAAAAGGTGATTCTTCCCTCCCTTCATAAGCTAAACTATACTTATCCTTTTGCTCTTATTGGGTTCTGTTTCCTTTCTGTTTTTGGGAACATCTTTCTGTTACTTTCTCTTAACAGCATCACTTGACTCCCTAATCATGGCCTGACATTTTATCTCAAAGAGTTCCAGGTTTTTTAAAGCTTGCTCAACACAGTAAAAAAATTACATAAAAAATTTTGACCTGACCGCTTCTTTTTGTGCTCTAGATTATGTCCAAGCCCAGTGACCAGGTCTCAGCTGCAGGCCCAAGTGCCTCAGGACCAGGCAGACAGCACCAGAGTCACCCAGAGGAGACAGAAGAGGAGCTCAGGGAGCACCAGGCGCTCTCCTCGTCATCGTCGTCCTCTTCTTCTACCTCTGTGCAAGAGATGGGGTTGCTACGTGGGGTGGTCATCAAGCAGGAGCCCCCAGATCCCCAGGAGCAGGAAGAGAGGGAGCAAAGGGAGAGACAGGCTGAGCAGGACTTCCTGTTCAAACAGGTAAGCACGAAGGAAAAAAAAAAGGTGCCAGTTGGAGTAGGAAAGAGGACGAGGAGGACAGGGAGTTAAAGTGCAAAGCATGAAAATTGGAAGCTGACTGGGCATGAAATTAGAGTCTGTTAAAATGCAGATTCCACAAGTTCTGCTTTTCAGAAACTCCACTGTGAAAATAACAAGAAGGAAGAAGCTTTCATTTTTGTACCTCCATGCATCCAAAAGTGGCATCAGATTCATCTGTTTGTCATAATATCTTCATATATATGTATGAATATTCAAACTGACAGACTCTTTTGAGTTTGCTCCTGTTATAGTAACTAGTAAGTAGTGTAGTAGTTGGATGGAACAACAGACTGATAGCAGTGACAGATGGAGCTTCTTGTGACTCACTGAAATATTACACTCCACATTTGATCTGCCTTTCTTCCTCACTGGACTGACTAGCCAACCCACTTTCCAGAATAAGATATATATATTAGTCCACAGTACAACTTCCTGTGGACATACACGCGCAAGTATTTTATCTAAATGCTGTAAGCAACACAAAAACTCTCCATTACACATGGATTTATACAGCACTCTTTAGTCTCTGTGGCCACACTCATACACAACTGAGACACCATGTCCTCATATGTCAAGCCCATCCCTGCTGTCCGCTCAGCCAAATTCAATCAGGCACTCCTCTCACTGTCGCCATGGCGCCCATAGTGTAGACAGACACACCCATCAGAACAGAACAACAGGATTGCTTAGTGAGCAGTGAAATATTTAATTCAGGTGCATATAGATAATTATATGACACGTGAAGTAAAAGCAGAATTAAACACATGTTCCCAGTAACTAAATAATAACTTTGCTTTTTTGTTAGCAGTTTGATGAGTGACAGTTGTGGTCGAGTTATCTTCCTTTATGTTCGCATGAAGCATTCATGGCATATGTCAATTAAAAAAATGTTGCTTCAACTTTGAACCAACCAAATGTAGTTTGCCGCTGTGCAGCGCGTTATCTTTATGGAAGCCAGTTATATTGTACAGTGTAGCAGCTTGGAAGATGCTAGTATTTGGTGCCATCTTCTGGCATGACAAACATATTGCAGCCCAGCTGTCATGCTGTATATTACACCGTCTGTGTTTGTGTGTGTGAGCAGCAGGCTCTGCTCTTAGAGCAGCAGCGGATCCACCAGTTGAGGAACTACCAAGCCTCCGTGGAAGCAGCCGGGCCATCGGCCAGTTTTGCTGGACACCGCCCCCTGTCTAGAGCTCAGTCGTCTCCAGCCTCTGCCTCCTTCCCCATGGTAGTACAGGAGCCGCCAGCCAAGCCTCGATTTACTACAGGTCTGTTTAATTACACACTTACATCCTTACATATGCACACACCACAGCTAAATATGAAGTTATGCTTTTTATTTTCATGAGCACTGCATTAATCAATCACAGTGGCAGAGAGTAATGTGGAAACATAATTTCATCCTGCTGATTTTAGGTTATGGAAAACCTTTTCCTGTAGCCCTGTATATGCATAGGGTTTAAACATCAAATAGCTAAAAGGCACTCTCTTTTAAAGAAAAATGCCTTTATTCATATTTAACCATAAACAGGATTTTTGCTTATTCACTTTACAGAATCATAACATTTCTCTGGACTCTTTCCACATGACCTGTTGTTTTTGAAGAAGCAGGTGCCATAGATAATAATCACACCATGTCTTATGGTGTGATTATAAAAATATCATTGTGACAGCTGTTTCTGTCCTTGTTGTCAGAGATGCATAATCACCCATATGTGTGTGCATGTTTGTGTGTGGTGGTGTGCGAATTTTCCAGGTCTAGTGTATGAGTCTTTAATGCAGAAGCACCAGTGCATATGTGGTAGCGCTACCAGTCATCCAGAGCATGCTGGCCGCATTCAGAGTATCTGGTCCCGACTACAGGAAACTGGCCTCAGGGCGCACTGTGAGGTAAGGACAAAGTTAGACTTGACCAAACAGTGAAGCATGATGGCTTCATGAATAAATGCATCAGCAATAAATCAGCAATGAATAACGGTTACAAAATGTACAGCATTATGATAAAATGATCAGTATTCAGCATTCAGAGGTTAAAAAAAGAATCATTGTTAGTCTATGAATGCATATTTGTAAAACATATGGTAAACTGACTGACATTTATGTCACCATCTTCTACTTTTATTGACCATACTAAGTGCTTTACATTAGAAGCTACATTCACATATTTTTCCACACATTCATAATGCACTTATCTATCACACAGACACACACCAGTAGGTGCACTGGGGACAATTTAGGGTTCAGTAGCTCACCAAAGAACACGTTGACTTGTGGACTGGGCCAGGAATCGAACCACTAACCTTTCAATTAGTTGGATGACCAATTCTACCTCTTGAGTCAAACCTGCCCGAGTCAAAAAGCAAACAAAAATAACCGTAGCACATTTATTATTAGGTATCCCATTGCATAATATTTAAACTAGTCAAGTATAATAGGAAATTGTTTACTATAACAGTGCTTGTGTTCATTTTTGTGGATTGCGGATTATGTAAAGTAAATGGTAAATGGACTGGTACTTATATAGCGCTTTTCTACTCAGTTTCTGTGTACTCAAAGCGCTCTATACTACAGGCCACATTCATACAGCACTTTTCTCTACACTTAAGTGCTTACTAACATTCACATACACTCACACTCCGATGAACGCATCGGGGGCAACGTGGGGTTCAGTATCTTGCCCAAGGATACTTTGGCATGCAGACTAGGGGAGCCAGGGATCGAACCACTGACCTTCCGATTAGTAGGCGACTCGCTCTACCTTCTGAGCCACAGCCGCCCTAAAGTCAGTTTAGTTCATTAATGCAGCTTGTTATGATAACCAGAAGGGGGCAGCGTTAATGCATTTCTTTTGACACTTGGACTTTCAGTTAAAAACTGCACTCTCTTACATTTAGGTTTGGAAAATGATCTAATAATAGGCTGACTTACTGACACCACTGGGACACCCTGTATATATTATTTCTTCTGTGTAACAGGGACTTGTATCATGAATTTCGCACAATGTAATTAAATTCTTGCAGAACTCTGCTCTCTTACCATGTTTTTGGGTGACAGTGATTGTGAGTTTGAATGTGAAGCATGAAAACTTAATCAAAAGTTCTATCTGTTTCTTTTTTCTCTGTTTTCAGTGTATCCGTGGCAGGAAGGCCTCATTGGAGGAGTTGCAAACAGTCCACTCTGAAGCCCACGTCATGCTATATGGAACTAACCCACTGCGGCAGAAACTAGACTGTAAGGCATGCTTCCTCACACATATTAAAAACACACTTATTCCAAGTGTGCTTCACCACCTAGACTATATTTCTCATTAGTTTAGTCTAAAGAAAACTGTGGAAACTTTAGCACTTAATGTTTTGAGAATTATAGTGTTTCATGGAATTCATTCACAAACTTGGCAAATGCTAAATTAAAAGTATTCGTGCAAAATCAAGTCTTTGTCAAAGTAAGAAGTCTTTACTAGCTGGTTTTATAAACAGCATGAATCTGCAGTGTCCGTTTAAAGGAATCTGCTTTAATGCTTAAACCATGTCATAACAAAAGGTCCCTTCTAATAAAGTCCTTGGAGGTGTTATGATAAGACGAGGACCCGCTAAAGCTGTTAAACTAAACGTCGCACTGGCTGCTTAGTCACTTAACTCTGGCCTTAAAGTGCAGGTGTAACAAAGTGTTCTGCTTGTTTGTGTGAAAAAAACCAAAGGGGCAAACCCCAGTGGTGATCTTAGCTTTCATTCCAGTGGAGACATAAATTCCTCTTATTATTACTGCTCACACAGGAGTATTACCAGATCCTCCTGTGTGAGCTTCAGTGTGCAAGTGGGATTGCCTACAGTAAGAATTAGAATAAAAGAATAAAACCACAAAGGTGGCAGCTGATCAGGGATTAAAGTATTCATAGTGTTCACACTATATTAAATATCTGTTAGGAAGGCTTTTTAGACGCTGTTGAACACATCCATTATTAGCAAGTTAGCAGGTGGCAAAGTGAGACTTAGACCCTTCACTGTGGTAATGTGAGTGTCACGTTTTGCCAACTGAGCTTCAGGGGTGTGCCTTGTTCCTCGTGAAATTTAGAGTGGTGTAGTTGTCAACATTGGATTATTTTAATGTTGTTTTTTTGTTGTTGTTTTTTTTACATTGCTATATTTCTTAAAAGCACATGTTAAGCAGTCAGATTTAATTTCAAAAGAAAGAAGAAGTAAAAAAAAAGTTGAAGCTGTGTTGGATTAGGTCTGTCATTAGGTCATGTCAGAAAACTTTAAGTTTATTGATTTTCTTTTTCAGTGACAAAGCAGACTGCTTTCTGGCCAAATCTAGACTTTCCCTGAAGAGGGTCTTGATTGGGAGGTCAATGAGATACGTTTTTTTTTTCTTCACCTCACCCAATTAAAGCATGCCCCTGTGTACTCTTGCTGTTAGATAAGGTCACAGAGTCAAATGCTCGGTTTTAGGGGCGGCTGTGAGTCCACAATGCAACCTCTTCCCCTGGTAAACTTTTACTTTTTCTTTCTCTCTTTCTAATTTCTCACTTCATTTCCTTCTCTTTCAGGTTCGGTAAATCCCATGTTTGTGAGGTTACCATGCGGAGGCATAGGGGTAAGTCACTTAGTTTCTGTTTGTTAATTCATGCTTAAGTCATTCTCCAAATATTCACTGTCTAATTAAGCATTTGTAATTTGTGCGCCTGATATTTCTTGGAAAAGGCCCTTGTTAGTCATACTGGTTTATTCAGTGGAAAATTGTTGTAATAGACTGTTGTGTTTTTACAACACTGTTAATCTAATCAATACCCATCTGGCACTGCTCCATCAGACTCTGGAATGAAACAAATAAGCATAGTTTCAGCCTTATCAAATAGTAGTATAATAAGTGTCTCCTTCGCCCACTCTTTCTGCCCCCTGCCTAAATAATGGTCCCATTTGTTCTTGTTCCACCAAACAAACACACACACATACACACACACACACAGTCTTAACACACTCGCACGCAGGCTCACACACAAACACCGCCCCTCAAGGACCAGAGGCAACAAAAGCTGTTGCTCGCCTTTCCGCCGTGTTAGTAATTATAACCAGATGTTACGAGCTCTGTGTGTGTGTGTGTGTGTGTGTGTGTGTGTGTGTGTGTGTGTGTGTGGCAGGCGGTATGATTTTTTTGTGTGCATAGCAGTGTGTTTGGGGATGTTTGTGTGCTTAGGCAATGATTTAGATGGCTGCTTCAAGTTGGAAGTGCTAATGTATCTGGAAACAGATAGATTAGAACAGTCGTGCACCTGTATGTGTGTGCATGCTTTCTTTGTTGTTGTCTTCACAATGTTGAGGGTTTGCAAAGGCTACATCAGCATACACCTACCTTGCCATGTGCTCGCTTTTTCTACATCATTCTTCATGCCCTCATATCTCGGTTTCCTTTTCTCTCTCTCTCTTTCTCCTCTTCTTGCCTCCTTTGGGGCTACCACTGCTGCTGTGGTGGGAACAAGAAGAGCCTGAGCTCTGCGCTGCTCTGTTCTGCTCTTTATAATGGCAAATGGGACTAAATTGTTGTTTTCCTGTCATACAGACACATACACATACACACACACACACACACACACACACACGCTTACAGAGGAAGGGGTTTCAAATTAGGCTGTCAGCCTGTGGAGAACCGTCATTCTGTCATACCAGCACGTTCCTGCTATTTTCTACCTCAAACACACACACACACACACACACACACACACACACAAAATCACATACACCGCTTCCCTTTCACTTTTTCCTGCCTAGCTTGTGTCCCACTCCTGGCTCGAGGCAAAACTAAACATCAACAAGGGAAATAATAAACCGCTCAGGCTCCACATGGTGCTTTAGAACAGCATCTGTTTGTGCTCATTAACCTGACTTGTATATATGATTCAGTTTCCCATTCACTCACTCACTCGACTCTTCATTTGCTCGCTCGCTCAGTCATTGACTCAGCTACTACATACTGTCATCCACTTATACCCCGTTTCGCTCATTCGGTTCCATTAGTCACTCATCAACAATGCACTCCTCACTCCCTCCCTTTTTAGTATCTTTAGTCTATGTCGAACACTCCAGTTTCATTTCATGACAAATTCTTTCTTGGCTCAAGTTTAAAAGAGCCCCTTTTCTTCTCTGTGGATGTTATTATGGAGTAATCATCCGGCCTTGATCAGTTTCGTCACTGGAGACAAGAGGAAAAGGGGGCAGCTGGCTGAAAAGCTGTCGACTCGCTTAGCTCACTCCCCGGTTGAAGGACCGAGGAGCTGACTGGGTGGCTAAGGTTAATGTTCCACTCGGTCAGTTGACTGACTGAAAGGCCGTCGGCATGAATGAAAGGGCGAGTGACTGGCAGGTTAAAGTCAACATATTCAAAGACCCCCAGGTTTACATCAGAAAGCCTCGCTAAGAGCTCTGGCATCGGTCGCTCTGCACATGTGCGTACAGTTCAAAACACACTGACACACAGGCCTTCCTTTTTCTTCTTTTCCTCTGCCAGCTTCTTCTCTATGTTTATCATGTGCTCCATCTGCCTGCAGTATCTGCCATGCCTGATGGAGGGTGTGTATATTATGCTGTGCGCGGCCCTCTGCGTACAATCAATCACATAGAGCATTGTGGTCTATTTGGCTTGTATGCATGTGTGTACGTGTGTGGAGGTACTGTAGTGATTTGGGATGGGGGGGGGCTGGCCGTGCCTCAGCATTAATCAGGCTTGACCACTGAATGGTTGCCCTGTGTCTAAGCAGACTTAAAAACACGCACACACACACACTATCAGTCTGTTTTGTTTTTGTGTTTTTCTTGTTTGTTTTGGGGGGGGTTCAGTCAAAATTAAATAAATACATGCAGCATTTTTTAGGTTCTAATAAAGTTGCTTCACTTTCTATAACTAAGAAATATTAGGCCTCTGTTAATTTTGATTTGTCTTCAGTGTATTCAGATTTTCTCTGTTTTGTAACATTTTT
Organism: Paratilapia polleni; assembly: GCA_015106735.1. Taxonomy (NCBI): domain Eukaryota; kingdom Metazoa; phylum Chordata; class Actinopteri; order Cichliformes; family Cichlidae; genus Paratilapia; species Paratilapia polleni. The sequence goes on along the minus strand of VUQI01018695.1, from coordinate 36,171 downwards.
GGGTAGATAAAGTATCTAAATTAGTAGTCGTCCATCTAAATGGAATATATCTATTACACTTGAAGACACCACTACATTTAATGTGTGTTGTGGGTTTTATTTATATAGCAAACTGCCAACATATCTGTATGCTTTAACCTTAAAATTGATGTATAAACATACAGTGCACAGCAGTGCTTATCCTGTTGTGAATTAAGGTGAATTAGTTCCGTCTTTATTGATTGTTCTGTAAAATTACAGTATCATATTCTTATGGCTAAAAGGGATTTTTAGAAAGTCTGTTTTATTATATGTGCGCATTGTCTGCATGATTAATCCTCTAATTATTAGTGTCTCATAGTTTTTCTCTCTATTGTTTTCTCAAAGTGAATACATTTTCCAGCCCTTCCTACACTCCTGCAGACAAACTTTCAAAGAGTAACTTTGATGCTGTGAAATGACACAAGCTAAATGATTTCAAATGTGCTCAGTTTTACGATTTCTATCCCACTGAAGTTCTGTCAATAACACCAGCAAAAATAGATAAGTGGAAAACAGTATGAAGTTGCATATTTTGGCTCCCTTTGAAAATGTTATTTAAACAATACAAGGCTTCATGTGTGTTTGTGTGTGTTGGCAGGTGGACAGCGACACCATTTGGAATGAAGTCCATTCATCCAGTGCAGCACGTCTGGCTGTTGGCTCTGTGGTGGAGCTCGTCTTCAAAGTAGCATCGGGAGAACTGAAGGTTGGTTTGGATGCTCCGTGGAGTTCAATTAGTCATGGTTGTTTGCTGAGCTACAGTATATTTTTAGGGATTGGATTGCAGTGTGTTTGTCATGTCTGTATGGCCTCTAGGTGTGGGTAAGTGTGTGCATTTATTAACCTTTTAAATGCCATGTGAAACCTAACTCAAATGGACTCTGTAATATAATTGGTCTCCTCGAACTTTGAGGGGTTTGATTTTAATATCCTTTTTAGGTCTTACTGCTGTATTCCATTTTCCACCTGAGTTTCAGTGACATAACCTTACAGACAGAACAAGGCCCAGCACAAAGAGATGAATGTATCAAGTCACCTCTAGTGATGTACTATCCAGCTATATTTCCAAATACCTAAAGAAATAAGGAAAACCTCCTTCCAGAACAAACTTTTGCACCTCCCAGACAGACATCCCCACCCCATCATGCCTTTCCCCCTTCCAGCCAGCCTTAATGTGTCTGTGGCGGTGGCTGCTTACTGTTTGAACCCAGCAGGGAGACCCGGTGCACAGGCACCGCAAATGCCAGCAGTCCCCACTAATAGGCCCCCTTTACAAGTGTTACGCCAAAGCCACCTGCAGAGCAGCCGTTGCACTCAGCTTTAGTTTTGCACCAGATTAGCACACAGACTCATGATATTCCTCAGCAAGAGACAGTAGCACGCCTTGCTAATACCCGTGTAATTTTTGGCTGGGGTGCTAGCACTCTGCCCTCATGTTGTTATGTGGGCGTGATCTGGTCTTTCTATACAGCACTTTGCACAATTAGCAATATCACAGCTTAAAATTAAAACCAAATGCATTACACACCCTGTGAGGACAACACAATTTTAAATATAAGTGATTTCTTGCTTAAACTTTGCAGGTATTGACTCGCCCTCAGATTAACCTAATCTTAACACACACAAATGCTTGTGCATGCGCACACACAGTCATGCATACATGCTTACACACATGCAGATGGTTCTCTGAGGATTCTCCACAGCCAAATGACCAAATTCCACCTGCACCAACAACTCTATGAACTCCACAGAAAGCCATAAATCTACTCAAGGCACACATTCACACTTAGACACACACACATTTCTGTCTCTCCGTCTGCTTCTTTCTGTTTCTCCCCACGTCTGTTTTAATTTAATTACTTTTTTATTTGTATAGAGAAACAATTCAACTATTTTTTGTCCTTCATTCACTTGCAGACGTATGGAATTATACAGAGTTCTTTAACCGCGTGCCGAGAAACCAGCTGAGGCAGTTGTCGCTACAGTAATCTTCCGGCTGGCTGCTAATCCACTGCAGCTGACTCAACATCATTAGTCCAGTTTGCAATCGCTCTACATAAGCTCAAACATCTATCTAATGTCCCCACATAGTGCTGGGACTCTCCAAAAACAATTGCTGGTAGTACTGCCTAAACAAAGCTCCCCTTAACTGTTTCTGTGTATACATACGTGCATTTTCAGTGAGAGAAACTAACACAAAATGTGTTTCTTTAGAATACAGAAATGTATAGAAAAATATATTTTACCATTTATTTGTGTATTTGTGTTGTTTCTGTTCATCTACCCATTTCTCACACTGATTTTTTTTTCCCTTAAAGAGTAAATAGTGAAGCTGGGAAAATAATATATTCATTGTACTGCCCAGTTGTGGTTAGCACTTCTAGAGCACAGATGTTCTGGGTTCGAGCCTCCTGGTCAAGCTGAGGCCTTTCTATGTGAACTTTGCATGTTCTCCCTGTGCCCACGTGGATTTCCTCCCACAGACCAAACACGTGCTTTTTTTACGTTAATGTGATTTTCAGTTGGCTGTAGGCGTGAATGTGAGAGTATGTGGTTGTGTGTCATTCTGTGTTAGCTCTGTGATAGATTGGACACTTGTCCAGGGGACCCTGCCTCTGATCCTGTGTAGGCTGGGATAGGATCCCACTGTCCCAGGCCCCTAAGTTATATAATATATGGCTTTTCATGTGTGTATTTTTGCATGTAGCAGTGGATTTGTGAAGATGAGGAAGGATTCTCACTATTGTCTCACTCCGCAGTCCCTTAAAAAGAAAGCAAACTTTTAAATCAAGTGAGCAGGCATATCATCTGTTATCATCTGTTTTTCCTGACAGAATGGTTTTGCTATAGTTCGACCACCTGGACACCATGCTGAGGAGAGCACACCTATGTAAGTAAATAACAAATTTGATGAAGAAATTCCCTTCTGGATACATATTTTCTTGCGTTCCCACCATCCACACCTTATCTTGTAAAACACCTTTTGCCTCATCCTCTTACATTCTGTGTTTTTAGATATACTTTAGTATTAGAACTGTACTATATTATAAGCCCAATATGCTCAAGCTTGAATATAAAATTCAGAAATGTCACTATTTTGTTACCATCTTCTCTTTTTCAATCTTCAGGGGTTTCTGTTATTTTAACTCAGTCGCCATAGCAGCCAAGCTCCTGCAGCAGAGGCTCAATGTCAGCAAAATCCTCATCGTAGATTGGGTGAGTTTCTCAGTGGGATGTTTGTTACATAACAATCTACCTGTACGCACAGGTGCACAGCTGCTGTTTTGATGGGACCTGCACAATGTCACACTGTATATGGCTGAAAGTCCTTGCATGGTACTGCATTGGTGGTCTGTAGGTGCAACACAGAGCTGTACAGAGCCACATCTACATGTTGTAGGTATCTGCTGCCACTTACAAAAATATGTAGAACCGGTAATGCGAGTACTTTTGTTTCTGTGTGTGCTGTTGTTTTTTCTTTACGTTAGCCTCAGCTATGAAGAAGACAGAAGTCAAATATACAAAGAATGTCTTTGTAGTGGAGTGAAAGGGAGTGTCAGAAATAATGAAAACTGTCCAGTACAGCCATTGTCTTTGCTTCTAGTGTGTGTTTTTTTTTTTTATCTTTTCGTTTAGGCCACCTTTTAACCCGTCATTATTCAGCCTATGCGTAGCATCATCACGGTCGAGCGCAGTTGGCATGTTGGACGGCTGCATGCAAGAGTGTCTCTGTAATCTCTGCATTGATTGAATTTCCATAACCCTTCTCTTCCTCTCATCCCAGAGAAATCCCCTCTGCATAACGACTATAGAATTTTATTTCAATTGAATTTGTAGCATGAATTGTTAAAGAACGAGACTGTCATCTGTCAAAAGCACAAATATCTCAATAAACTTCATTAATAAAGAAAAGAAAAATAGCTACCTGATGTATGAGTCAGTAAAAAATATAAAAATCCTCATTATGTTATTTGTTCCACTTGATGTTTTTAAATTGTGAGGGGTTATGAACATAGCAGCCACCAAGTGAGCTCTTAGCATTGTCTGGCTATTTAGGTCAGATACTGTCCTTTTTTCTTCAAAGACACAAAAAGAAATTTATAAGAAGGTATGACAAAGCCTTTGTCATGTCCAGGAGCGGTGCTGTTCAGTGGCATCCCTGGCTGGTCATGGCCAATCCCAAAAGCCTTTGAAGGGCCTTTTAATTTCCTCTCTGTCTGTCACAGGGGGACATTGAGTGCAACTAGCAAGCTCATTGTCATGGCACCCGCCTCCAGCTGCAGGGACATTTATAGAATTTGTGTATTAAAGCATTCTTGAGACATAGAAAATTAGGTCATTTAATTGATGTTTTTGGCAAAAGTGAGCAGCTATTGAAGTTAATTGTTTTATTGAATCATGCTGAATCCTTTTTTGACATCACAGCAGGCTGCAGCTGAGATATAGACTGGCAGTATAGGAGACTCTCTCTGCATCGTTCAGATGGTCTAAGTGGAGGTTCAGAGATTGTTGGTCCTATTTCTGTCAAACCTATTCATTTCCCTAATCATTTGATGTCCTTCTGTGGACAAGACAGCTTCTTTTATGCCCCTAGTGTTTGATTATTTGAGCTGTAAGTTTTAAAGGATAGTTATGCTAAAAATATCATTATATGCTTATTTTGCCCAAAATACTCCTTTTCATGTTTCCAGGATGTCCACCATGGTAATGGCACCCAGCAGGCCTTCTACACTGACCCCAGTGTCCTTTACCTGTCTCTGCATCGTTATGATGATGGGAACTTCTTCCCTGGAAGTGGTGCACCTGATGAGGTAAAAAGGACCTCCAGTCTGTCCCCTGTAGACTGTATATAAGCATTTCTGGACTAACAAGGGGTCAATCTGTAACTCACATCTGCATATCCTAAAGCATAGAGTGCTTTATCTGTTTAACTCATCTATTTAACTCTAAATTGGACCATAATTTACAAAAATGACATCATGCTGTGTTAAATGATACTTAAAAGTATCAACTGAGACAATAAACACATCAAGAAAGTGTTTACTGAGGTAGCAGATCAAGTGAGAAGTAGGGTCATTTTCCCATAGACTTATGTAGAATCAGACGAGTTGCCCCCTTCTTGACATTACATAGAATGCAGGTTTAAGGTGCTTTTGCATTTACTTCACTTTTCAGACTCAATAAACAGTCAGTCCGCGCATGACAAACCGAGCTGTGTGTGTTTATGCTTTCTAGGTGGGCAGTGGAGCAGGTGAAGGTTTCAATGTGAACATGGCCTTTACTGGAGGACTGGAACCTCCCATGGGTGATGCAGAGTATCTAGCTGCATTCAGGTAAGACAATGATACCACTTGCTGCTTTGCAAAGAATTTGTGACTGAAAACTTAGCTCCTTTTCATCTTTGTATATTTGCCCTGGAAGTGTTTCAGAGAGAATGGTTTTCAAAAAATTGGCTGCAGTCTAATTCATCCTGTCACAGCCTTTGAGTATGAACTGCATGGTATAACAAGTTATCTATTGTTAGCTGTTAAATTATGGTACTCACCCTCATGCCAGGCCTGATTTCTATTAGGCCCACTCCAGGGCTATATATAACCTTCCACACAAGTGCTCAGGTATACAGGCATGGACTCAGTGCAGACATGTACCTGTCTCTTACACATTTTTAGTTCATACAGCTGGAAAGGAGCAGGTCTGGATTTGTTCCAGCACTCTTTGAAGATGAGTCCATGTTTGCAACTGTCTGTCCATCTGGCCTGAGCCTGACACATCAAACCAACAGGCCACTGGCTTATCGCAGCTTTAGGCACGCAATCCCCCGGAAGCACACCTTAGCTTCTTAATGCACCCCAGAAACCAGTGTGCTCTTACTCTCCATCACTCTTCTTTGTATTCTTGTCTCCCCTCCTCATCCTCCTCTTTCTACCCTGCTGTTTGCATGTGCAATGATGACAGCCACATAATGTATGTCATACTACAGCAATTACTTATAATCTGTCACTGAAGCCAATAGCTACTGTAGTATGCCTCATACATAAGTTGGGATACTGTTTCGCTCCCTCTGCCCCGATAGAAAGTATTATTCACAGGAATTTAATAAAACCAACTAGAACACACATATAAAGATTAATAACCGTGTACTGTATCAAATCACTATTTAAATGTTAAGAACTCTGCTGACAGTTGAGATGAATATAACTGAGAACCTTCCAATACTAACAACACGATAGACCATTAGAGGTCCCTAAATTACTAAATTATTACTGATATATCTCAGTATTAAATTTTCTTTGGAGAGGAAAGCATTAAGACTGTACATTAATTTTAAGGTTTAGAAATTCTTGAAATAAAAAACCATAATAATACTATAATGTAATCATATAAAGCTTAGTGAAGGGCAACAAAGGGAACTTTGCTTTGCCTGCAACTCTGGGTCCCTTTAATTAGGATTAGGAATTAGCCTCAGAAAATAGAGTTCACACTTTTTTGTCAGTAACCATTATAAAATTGTTAATAACAATAAATTTAACATGCTCAAGCATACGCTGGGCCAACAGTGTTGACATCTGGATCCACTTTTTTATACCCTCGTTTTGGTATGTGTGTGTTTGTCCTGGGGTGAACACTCATGCGATGAACGTGGGTATATGCATTTGCATAGTGTTCTGCGTTTGCTTAAGTTGTTTATGTGATTGTGTTAGTGATTCAGCCTTCTTTTTATTATGGGAGGGTTATGATGATATAAAGTGAAGGAGAATAGGAGTTTGGTGTTTGTAAACCTCAGATTCTGTCACCATTAATCCCCTGAGGCTTCAGCAGTACAACTTATAGGCCCCACAGGGACAACAGCAAGCCTGTCTTGCAGGTCATAGATCTGCCACACACACACAGAAACATATGCATACTTCTTACATGTACTCATTCTCATACAAATGCATCATGCCCTGATTCAGATTTGCATGAATTTGTGCAAAAAATGTGCACAGTTAAACAGATGTGCAAATGCACAAACATGCACCTTTTGTATCAGTATGCTCACACATCGGTTACCAAATACAAACACCTGATGAACAGTCTCTCTTTCAAGCTTATTATTTGGCTGTGTGTTGTGGTCTTTTCCTTCCTCTCTCTCTGACTTGAGGAGGGGATGCGTGCCTTGCAGCCAGCACCTTCCCATTCCTCCTCTGGTCTGTGCCACGTTGCATTTGCAGGGGATCAAGTCTGAGCCTCCAGAAAGCACAGAGAAAAAAGATAAGAAAATTGGCCCTAATGAAAACCAGAAGCACGGTCTCTTTCTCTCTCTCTCTTCCTCTCTCTCTCTCTCTCTTTCTCTCTCACCCCCCTCCCACCCCCCCCCTTTTTTGCCATGAACTTGGAAAGACGAGAGAGGAGGAGAATTAAATTTAATTCAAACCAGCTCTCCGCAGTGCCAGATGACAAGGCTTTGAAGTGTAAGTGTGCGTGTGTGAGTTTTTCGCTCTCTTATTCTCTCTCTTCTCCCGCTCTCCTGTACATTTTTTTATGAACGAAGGGGGGAAGCCTGCAGTTTAACCTTTTGTTTGCTGGTTTGAAAAGTGCTGCTCCCTCTAAAGGACAGCATCTTTTATTTCCTCCAACTTGGGCCTTGTCAGGCCCTACGCTGGGTAGATGAGGAGGAATTTCTCTGAGCTTTAAAGCCTATAAAGATCTTAAGAGCGGCATGTTTTGGGGAAGTAGATGATTATGTAGAATTAAGCAACCAGTCATGTGTGACATATTCACAAAACAATACTTAGTAGATAGTAATACTTTCTGTTCTTTTTTTCTTTTTTTTTAACAGTACCGACCTTTCATCCCTTTTCCTTCTACAAACCTGAAGTACATCTGAGGGCATAATCAAGATCTGGCAATATATAAATTTGGGACTAGAGTAATTACACAAAGATGTGTAGTCCTGAGAGAGGAAGTTTTTCTTGGCTCAAAAAATTACCACTATGCCAGGACCTATTGCTGTGCTAACTTGTGTGAGTATGCACACTTGAAATCATGTTGAGTGACAAGTGCCAACAACTAAAAGTGCTCATTGGAATCAGACAAGGAGAAATTATTGGGAGCAGAGTAAATGAAAAAAGACACAGTATGGAGTTGAGCATGGTCAACTTATAAGTCTTTAAAAACAGTGCATGTTAAAAAGACAAACAAAGATTTGTGTTCGCTTCTACAGATTTTACGCATGAAAATCTGTTCATGCATCCTTGGCAATGCTCCTCACTCTGTGGAAAAGACCTCCTTCTCATTCTAAAGCTTGAGAAAATACCCCCAATGATGTCATGAGACTTATCTTGGCTTGTGGAGATGGGAAGTGTAAGATCCAGTGTTTCTGAACCTGAGCTCTACTGCATTTATTTTGAGCATTCTTTTTAAAGTCTGCCTCCTACAAGTCTCTCAACTTTAAAAATAACAATGATGAAGTGCTGAAGTCTAACAACCATATAACATTCCTTCAGGCTCTCTGTGCATACAAACTCGGCTGACACATGTGCACCTGTTGCTAGGTAAGCCAAACAATGCTAAACAAAAGTTTATACCACGTAACTGACAAGTAATTGTATTTGTAGTTAAATCTAACTGGGAAAGAGCCAGCAGTGGTTTAGACTTTGGTCAGGATGTCCCATAGCTTACGGCTCAGTCGTAAACTCTCCCCTCCCTTAATTAACAAAAAGTCTTTTTCATCTCTGCATGCATAGCCTCTGATTCACGCACAATTAGCCCTTCTCAAAACCACTTACTTCCCTCTCTGCCAGTCTTGTAATTGATTACTGTGGCTTTTTATTTGTTTAAATGTCAGGATATTATTCCAGTGGGGTGGGGTCTGGAACTGTTGACACCAGCAGTTTTCAGCATTGTGACCAGAGCTGTTGCTGTCTGTGCTCAAGGTTTGAGGAGGGGGTGGAGGAGCCCTTAGTGGTTGAAGTATCCTTGGCAGTCAAGGTTTCCCACTGCGTCGTGTGTCAGGCCACATAAGCTTCTGTGGACGGCTTCTTTTAGTGTGGGGTCTTTATGGCCCCCAAATGTTAATGGGCCAAGGCTGTGTGCTTATGTAAATTTAGCGATTAGTCCGAGTGTTTAACAGATAGAGAAAATCTGAAATTGGATCTGAACAAAACTCCCTCCCTGAGAACTGTGCTTGTTAATTTAACATAAATTCACACATAGTTATCTGTGTTGAGTTCTACTCATGTACAGGTTTGTGTTGTTGACAGCTCTCTGCCTTAAAGTATATCTAATGCTGGAAGAGTGAAAAACAATCGCTGTATGTCATGTCTTTCACCTCATTCATCCACTGTTTATTTATGTCCACCTTCTTTTTCACTGTATCTATCTTTCTTACTAAAACACATTCATCTTTT
>VUQI01018695.1:1254-26562 GCA_015106735.1 Paratilapia polleni | reverse complement strand
TGGTGTGGTGTGTGGGGGGGGGGGGGGGGGGGGGGGGGGGGGGGGGGGGTTGCACAGCTCAGGGTTATAATTTGGTGGTGAGCAAGAGATGGAAAAAACCTGTGGCCTACGGAGCTCAGGGCACGCTGCTCACCCACAGCTGGCAAACCAGCACCGTGTTCCTGAGGTCAGCAAAGTACAGGGGACCTACAACAGAACCCTGTGGTACTCCATCACTCGCAGACCTCACCAAAACACTACTTGCCCAAATATCCCAGTCCCCAAAAAAATTGTTGTGCAATGCCAGTGGTTCCACAGCGAATCAGAGACACTTGTTTTGCCATCTGGGAAGTCCTATTTATGAACTCAGTTAGACATTGTAAATTAGACCAGAATGCTATGTCACATGATATGTCTGTGCAAGTCCTGTTATTAGAGACTAGTTCAAGGATTGATTATTACGGGTTTATAATTCATAGAAACCCTATAAATATCCAAAACCTTCAGTTATGTAATAAGTTGCATTATTTAGTTATGTTATTTTTTCTTTAAACACCTTGTTTGTGATTGGATTATAAAAAATTGTTATATCCAATACCCTAAAAGTATTATTTATTTAGAAATTTAAACCAGTCTAATCTTATTTTATCTAATCTTTTTGTTCAAAACTGCCTTAGAATCAAACACACTTACCATATGCCCCTTTTTACCAAACAAGGTCATCATATAAACCGGACTGGATTTTCCAACCACAACTTGCAGTGAATGATTACACACTATTCCACTGTTGATTTGATTTCTGTGTATGACACATTGCGCACAAGCACTCAGATGAAGGTTGTACACAAGCAGCCCTCATTCACCACACCCACCCAGACTTAGTTATTCTCCATACTTAACACGCATACACATATGCAATTATATCTGTCTTTCCGATTTTCCTTTTTACTTAAGGTTCATGCAGTGCATTGCACTAGATTTCCAAAGTTTCCACTTCAAAAGTTTATGTGGTAATTTTCCTTACCACACACATACTGTACAAACAAACTGATTAGTTGGATGTTTGCTTTGAAAACCATGAAATGGAGAGAAATGCCATTAAAAAAATAAAATAAAATAAAATAAAAAAAATAAAAAATACAGCAATTCATTCACCGTGCAAATGAAATGTAGCATCTCCGGAGTGGAAGAAAGCATCATCACAAGGGCAGTCAGAACATTAAAGGTATTTCTCAGTATATTTATTTTAATAGTAGTCTTCATTATACTTGTCTTCTTTTAGCAATCAGAGGTAACCAGGATCACTATTCATTTAGCTCACTGAAACTAAGTCATTCATTCTTTTAATATTTCTTTGCTATTTGCTTTTAATGACATTAAAAAAAGTTTTAGTATTTCTAAATCTCTGGATTAACTGTTTGGATTACAGTTTAAAATGTCTGCCACATCTACAGTTGACTTTTGTGCCTTGAGTGCTTTGGTTTGGTGCCTCTTGAATGTCCGTGTATGTTTAGTTATGAGTTCCTTATCCTTTGACACAGTTTTGTGTATTGGAAATGTGGTAGTGGGAAAAACTAACTGTTTATATTCACATGGGACAGTTTGTAGTAGTGTTATAATTTAATCTTGAAATCTTGGGCTTGGTGGTTTTGATTATACTTACTGTGGGTTAAGCAGCATTTTTTTTATCTAAACTATGCAAATAGAAAATGCAGTTTAATGTGGTCTGACATCAGTGCAGGTATTTCTAAATGCATTTTTTTTAGAAATACATGCTCAATATATAAGAACAGCCCAGTCAACTTGCCATTTAGCCCAAATATTAAACATATGTGACACTTCAAGAATATCCTGTTGCCAATGAAATGTATGTGACTTTTTGATAGGCTTGCTTGAAAACTATAATTCACTTAGTAGGGAGAATGTTCCACCAGCCTGTGGGACAAAATCTAACCTCGCTTATCACCAAGCTTTTTGTGATGTTTTTGAGAAACGCTAGATTTTTAAATTACTTCTGGTTTCTGGCCTTCCTGTGTGGGGCAGCAAGCCAAATGATGAGTGCATGCTTGCACTTTTATTCATACATACTCTGATACATAAGGCCACAATACAGACAACAAGAGCTAAAAATCATGTGATTGTCTGAGATTTAATTCAGCCTTAACCATAAATATATTGCTTTGTTTCTTGTTGGTTTTCTGTTGCTCCTCCCAGAACGGTGGTCATGCCGATTGCCAACGAGTTTGCACCTGACATGGTTCTGGTATCTTCTGGCTTTGATGCAGTAGATGGACATGCCCCACCACTGGGAGGATACAAACTGACAGCCAAATGTAAGTACTGATTAGGACTGTCCAGTTAATAATTTTTTTCTAAACTTTATTATAAGTTTTAGATAAAAAATCTCAAATCAGCGTCAAATCATACATGCGCATCTTAATGCATTCCCTCTATACCTCACCGACGTCACTTATGTTGTATGTTGTGTAATGCTACGCCACTTTCCGATAGAAGGAAAGAAACACAAACATAAATTCACCCCTTTGTGCGCATTGTGTATATCTGACTTGTCTATTCAGATAGAGACCTTAGCGTGCCAGCAAAGAGCTTTTCTAAAACCATCCTGCAGATCTCAAATAAGAGCTAGGGGTCTTGGTTGTCAAAGGGGGTGTTATGGGTGGTTTAAAGAGGATTGCAGGAAGAGGGGATATGGTAGAATTTGGGGGAAATAAAGTATGGCTGAATGCATATATAAGAACTCCCCTCCTCCTGAGAGGAAAAACATCAAAGGCTGTGACCAAGACTAAACACAAAGCCACATTTATTAAAATTAAACCTGGCTCATATTAGGGCTTGTTTTTTGCCCCCCAGTAAATCCACAGTGCACTCTCTTTCTGTCTTCCTCTCCGATGCAGTCACCCCTTCCTTCATCCATACTCCAACCCCTTTTTCTGTCTTTTTTCTTTGATCAATATCCAAAAAGGAAGTGAGAGGCTGAACACCACTTCTCCCCCATTTCATTTTTTTTTCTCGCTCTTTCTCTCTCCCTCCCTTTGCCGTATTTTGCTGTCATTTCCTGTCTATCCAGGCTTTGGCTACCTGACCAGGCAGCTGATGGGTCTGGCAGGCGGACGGTTGGTGCTTGCCTTGGAGGGAGGTCACGACCTCACAGCCATATGTGATGCCTCCGAAGCCTGCATATCTGCTCTGCTTGGCAATGAGGTAAGATGTGAGGCAACAGGAGGAGAGATTGCTCTAAATGTTTTTATAAATTATTTTCAAACTATCCTTGAGCAAGGCATTAAAGCAAAGGTTTGCCTATGTCAGCTGACATATGACAGTTCCAGTTTGTGAATATACTGCAATACAGCTCTGCTTCATTTGTGTTGCAAGTATAAAGTTTCAATTTAAAATTGAGACACAACATTTTGATTCTTGGCTGCTTTGTTTGTTGGAAATTAGAGTGTTAATGTATTAGCTATAATAGAGCACTTATAACATTTCTGTATTGGATTGCATTGGAACTCTTCCAATGCAGTAAAACTGCAGACCTTTTGTGTACCCTTCAAATGAATGATGCCAAAACAAAAAGGGTTGTGAATGAACAATTGAGCGAGGATGCAAATTCTTGATTTGCTGTTGAAATGTTTTAGGATTTGATATTTAAGTTTTTGTCTTATATTTTCTTACACTATTACACATAATGGCAGCTTTTTGAAGGATAAACCCTTTTTTAAATATATTTTTTTCAGTTTTTAATAAAGTGCAAGCTTGTACAATTCAGCAACAACAGCAGCCTACTTTTTTATTTTCTGGTCCAACTCCAAACTCTTCATGTTTTCTTCATCTGCCCTACCACTTAGACAGGAAGTGAGGACCAAACACACTCAAACACACACAAACACGTCAGAAGGAGGATTTCCAGGAAGAAGGTTAATTGTGGGAGTATGTAGGTTGGGCAGTGGAACTGAGCAAACGTCGGCGCTCTGTGATTCATGGCTACCCACAGTTTTCTTCTAGCTAGTGTAGAGGCTGATATCATATATCTGATTCATTGCTAAAGAACCACTGAACTGTGGTGTAAAGTGGAGATTCTTGATATACATTATGTATCAAGAATTAATATCCAGACTGATATTAAATTCATGTATTTTCAGAAAGTGAACACTCTAAACTGTTACCGCACTCTTAGCCACAAGCACACCCTCAGAGTTTTGGTTGTCATTGAATTTGTTTCCATACCTGCTAAAGCCATTATCTTCTGCCAAGTGAGACAGAACAGTACTAATGCACAGAGCTCTACAGTCTTTTTTAGCGATGTAGAGCACCTTGAAATACATACAGACTATCTGCTTGACTGCACATTATACCATGTGGTGTAACACTGTATTGGTGCAGTGTTAGTGGCAAATTCTTTGGGAAAGTTTAACGTGGTCTGACATCAGTGCTCATAAGATCATGCTACCAAAAAAGCAAAAGTAAGCAAAACATACCAAAAGTATGTTTGGGTAACTCCAAACAAAGCATGCATGATTAAATCTCAAAATAAAAATCTTTTTCATGAGTGTGGGATGTTTCACTGTGAATCTGTATCAATCATGTAGAAGGTAGTATATGTGCATTCCTTGGTGTTTTGATCCAGCCTTGTAAATTAATTTGTAGAATTGTGAAAATAAAAAAAAACAGCAACAACATGGCCTTTGTTCCATGTGGATTTTGGAGTCTAATCTATGACCATACCTACTGCAAGATCTTACAGTGACACTGCCCAAACTGGAGCTTAGTAAACTGCAGTGGGACCATGTTGGCAATGTTTTAACTCTTGACTGTTCCTTCTTGCTGTGTGCCAAACCTATCAAAGAAAGCTTGCAGCTCATGGGAAATGCATAAACCTAGAGGTTAAATTTAATAACTTAACTCTGTTTACCTGCACTTTGCCCACCAATGACTCAAAGCTGCAGCACATAACACTGCCATTACATCTGTTAAGGCGTCAGGAATTCAAGGACACTTCAGAAGGGTGGATGCTTTTTGCTGTCACGGAGGCTTGTGCACATGACTTCCAGCTTGAAGGACACTCTCAGTACTCACAATACCGCCCTGCAGCAAAAATAATATTTTAGGCCAGGGGCTTTACTTCTTAGGTTTCAGCAGCCTGTAGAGTAACTGGCCTCAGCAGGGGTTTGGAAGGAGGTACCTGGATGAGTGCCACAGGGAGCTGAAAATTCGAAAATAGGCAGGAGGCAAGGAGCATCAATTGCCTCAGCTCTGCAGGGCACCCCTCTCACCCGGGGCCCTGTCATTGATACACATATGAAAGTGGTTACCCTCACACCTCTTCCAGCAGGGTCAGCTTGGGTCTAGGAATCTGATAATAAAAGGAAATGGAGCAATCATTTGAAGTTGGGAGGGAGGAAGCTATTGTTATTAAGCATCTGTAAGAAGTGTTGTACCTGTGCAGGTCTTCAAAGTCTGGAACAATAGCTCTGCAGCTTTTTCAATAAACCTGTCTAGTATACAAGTCCCAGCAAATTGGCTTCATCTTTTATTTTCTGGAATCTTGAGCAATAATTTTAAATATATCATGCAGCACCCTGACAGGAAATGTTTTACAGAAGGCCTCACTGACATGGTTGAAGCAGTACACTGGTTTTAATAAAATTGTGAAGGACACAAATGTAGATGTGTTTGACTTACTAAGTATAGAACTAGAGTTTGCATGACTTGCACTGGCTGGCTCTTTGGCAGCAAGTGATGTCAGCTGTTTGAACAAAGGCAGATCACTCAGTTTTTTAGTGCTTTGATAGCTGATAGCAAAGGAGAAAAAAAAGAGGCTAAAATGTCCCCGATCGGATCAAAACAGCAGGAAGCAAGTGTTTCTAACGTAATCTCAGTGAAGGTTTCTGTAATGGACATGGAATGTTGATGGAAAACGTCAGTGGGGGATTGAGTTAGAGGGAAAGGATAATGGTCTGTTTTCTTGTTTTGTTTTTCTGCTCTGGGAATGGCAAATGCAAAAAAATCTTAAGGCCTAGAAGTTTAGTAACACTGTAGCCTTGCCAACCAGGTTCATGGTTCAAGGCATTCTGGGCATCAAGAGAATAACGGTCAGAAAAAAAATTGTGTTTTTTGAATGACTTAGTAAGTTTTTTTTCCTCGAGACTGTATTTTAGTTTGTGCACGTGTGTGTGTTGGCGGAGTGGACTGAGGCATAAGACCACAGCTGGATTAACTGGTCAGCTGTGCTTTTGTTTGTGTTGCTTCAAACTGCCTGGGGGTTTGTATTGTCTGGAGGTGTCCTGAAACCAATACATCACCATCACAGAAACTCTGTTCTAACTATAGCATCTGCTGTAGCTTAGATCATAAAATATGTGTTCAATGACACTGTTGGTGCCAGTAAGTCTTGCTCTTGCTCTCTGGTTTACAAGTTTGGACTGGCAGATGACTCATCATAATGCACATTAACTTAATTTGTAATTGACAGCATACTGCAAAGCCCCAGATTCTGTATCTTAAATGCACTGAAGTACAATATAAATGGTAAATATTATGTATGTATTTTGGCAGCCACAACACTGGAAACAAAACATTGAAAAGGTGTTCCTTACATCATCTTCTCCTCCTTGTATCTTGCACTTTCTTTGTTTTACTCTTGACTTGTGTGAGAGTTATAGCTGTACTTTCTTTGGCAGGTTAAGACAAGCTTTGCTATAATGAGTATTAGGTTTCTTTTGAAAGCAGCTCAAATTAGCTGGGAAAGAGAGGGAAGAAAATTGCTGAATGGACTTTACAGGCTGTTTTATTCAATCCCACAACTGTAATGCATAATGGTAAAGACTCTCTAGTTAAATAGCTCATGAATGATGCATTGGCGACTACACTAGTCAACTCTGAACCCTGGACTAATTGATGATTGCTCACAAACAGATGTTGGCCCGGTACGAACCACGGTTGTTAGCAATTATTTGATAAACAACTGGCTAATATGCTAATTGTTACCAGCTGTCAATGAGGTTATTCTGTGTGTTTACACTTGAGTTACAGTAAGACGCTTGACTTCACCTGTCCCCCCCTTTGGGTCTGACTGTTCCCCACTACCCCCCAACAGCAAGGCAAACCCACACCTTTTTTCCAAAAAAGGTCGCCTGCTTTGCACAGTACACATCATTACCTTGTTCACTTAGCATAACATAATCAACTGGTTTTAGTGACCGCCAACATATGCACATGGACACAACAGTAAACAATAGATGCCTTGTGCACCTTTTCTTTGCTGAACAAGTGAAATTCCTCCTCTTTCCACTGTTTTGGTTTCAGCCTCCCTTAGGAATGTTTTTACCGGGCCACATTCCTTACTCTCAGCTCATGGCTTTCCACAGTGTCTCGGTTTGGTTGGCCAGGACCTTTTGCTTTCGACAGCTGTGTCACAGAGAGATGTAGACTTCCTCAGAAATCAGTCAAACCATCATTAAAGGGCATTTCTCTCTCACCTCTTTTAAAGACTGCCACACATTTAATGGTACAAAGATACAGAAGACCTGGCAAAGCCAGTACTACCAACTCAAATAAACACAAATGTCACCATGGATGATGTCGTAGACATATGTAGGCTTGTGTAATGCACTTGCATGTCTGTGTGTGTGCGTGTATGTGCGTTTGCCATACCTGCCGGGTGGGGGCCCCTGGAGTACCCTGACAAGAGCCATTAAAGTTTATAAGTGTGAGGCCCAGCTGTCAATCAAGCTGACAGACTGCCCCTATCCAAGTCTGTTCTGACGTGAACTTCACAAAACCCCAGAGAACCCCTGACCTCGCTTTGACAGGGAGCTGAGGCAAGCTGGATTTTTATGGGCTGGGTAGGTCTGGGCCAGGACTGGCTTGGGTTATGGTGAGTAGATGGTAGCTATAGCCTGAAGGTTGGAGAAGTTAGTTTTGACTAAAAGATTAATGATTTCAGTCTACAGACTTGGAAATTTTGAGATGGGATAATAAGTACTGCTGTTTCCATCTCTGCCACAACTAAAGTAATGTTATACCACTTTTAAGCAGCAGAGCTGCATATGACTTGAGTCATTTAATGTGCTTCTCTCCCTCATTTTTTTGTCCAGTCAGTTAAATGGCATTTGAAATTATAGTATCACATAAATGTAATGTCATTCCTATGCAATAGCAACACCAGTTGAGAAAAAGCCACACAGTATTCATTCCATGTCCAACTCTTATGAAGAGGAGGGATATGAAGGAGAGCCAGCTGACATGGGTTGACACACATGTCATAGTCAGTCTAAATGGAGTACTAAAGCGGTGAACCTTTAGGTTCATCAGTAATTGAGCTCCATGGCTGTCAGTTATGGGTAGTTCCACGATGCGGTTGAGTGCAGCCAACCTGTTCTCATACCGAGGCTGTCACTGCCATTTCGTCAAAGTAGCCAGCATCCCACAGACGTCCTTCAGGGTGTCCTTGGGTGTCTGTGCTGTGGAGCACTGGGTTATAGCAGTAGTGAGACTGGTCTCTCACTTAATGTTAGATTAATGTTGTGGAAATGCATATTTTAACCCTAAATCTAACCAAGCAGTGAGTGAAAATGAAAGTAAGAAGTGAATGGAAAGGAAACAAATAGGTGACTGAAAACCAAGTGAAGAAAGCTCTCAAACAGGACACAAAGTAAAGCCACCTGGCTAACTTGTGATTTATCTCATGGTGTCTAACATTGCTGCAGCCAGTGTGTTGAGGCACCAACTTCAAGAGCCACCTTGTGCTTACTTCTGCTGTGCCAGTAGAATCTGACAGAATGGCATTGTTTGCAGTATTTGAGAACACACTCTTGGATGGGTCACAAAAGAAAGTAAGCTATCAGGAGTGCACACTAGCACATAGTTTGGCTTGACCTTGTCTTTTTTTCCTTTCTCTCAGAGGTGTCAGCACTGTCACCTCCACAGTCACCTTACAGCTCTTCATGGCATTTAAACTGTTGTAATCTGAGTGGAAATGTATGATTTCCTTTTATTATTTTATCAAAGAATCCATTGACATTAGTGAATAAAAAAAGAGGCAAGTACTTCGACATATGATATCCAACTGGATCGGTAGAAACTGATTATTTGAGATAGGTTGCCCACTTTTATGGCCCTTTTGTCAGAAGCACAGTTAAAAGGTTGTGTTTAGACTCTTGGTTTAAACATTTACAGTATGGAAAAGTAAGGCTGGCTTTCACTTATTATATGGATAAATTGTTGAACTGTAGGGCGTTGATGGAGAATCATTAGGCCTCACTAGGCTTAATGACTGTCCATCGTTACTGTGTGTTACTCTGGATGAAAGTGTCAGTCAAATTTTAAGAAGTCCAATGAAAATATTGTGCTTAAACTGTATGTGTGTGTGTGCGACCTCTGTCCATTCTTGAGTGCATGATGTAGCCTGTCGTGCCACAGTAGGATTAAAGTATCCCTCTCCCCAGACTGCCTTTTCCCTCTTCCCTCTGGACCCCTCCCACACACTATTTGTTTTAATTAAAAGAAAACTTCCAGCCTTGGCCAAGCGAGACCAACCAACAATGACTTTTTCCTCTTCTCTCTGGCATTCAGCTCACAAATCTCAAGCCAAGCTGTTTTTCTTTCTCCCCATGTCTCTCTTTACATGTTTCTCAGTTGGTCCTTTATTCTGCTGGGGGATGCATGTTGTCTGTGGTGGAATGTAGAGCTGAATGAGCCTGTTTGACAAAATGGGATGAGAAAGCAGTTGGCCAAAGGGGAAATTGAATCATTCCGGGTTGGGAAGGCCCTTTGGGGAATAGCCCTGTTTTCTCTGAATTGTGGCTTGGAGAGTTCCATAGGCTTAGCCGTGTTCCTTGAGGTGTGTGTGTGGATGTGCATGCCAGTACAAGAGTTTGTGTGAGCTGGCAGTTTCCACTTTTATGCATCTGTTGCACTAGTATGTGTCCTTAGAGTGAGACATAGTACAAAGCACATATTGTAGTTTATGTCAAAGAGTAGCAAAGCTCCCGATGAGTGGGAGGAGGTGTGCATCTGCAGGCCTATTTTCTATTGTGTCAGCAGCTCAAACTTGTTCCCCCCCTCTTGGATTGACTCAACAGTGGGCTGTGGTCCACAATCAAAAACGATCTCTGAAACCTGGAGGGACCCACATTAGTTCAAATCCAGTTTTGGAGTAACACTTCTGAACACCTGTCAGTCACATTCATAGAAATACATATCTAGCCATGTCAAATCCACTAGAAAAAATGCCTCGATACATTTAATGTACTTAACTGATGTTCCGAGTAGGCAAAGGTTCAGTGCCAATTTAGAGCAGTTACATTTCAGCAAAAGTGCGTTAAGTGATCTTACAGATGACTCTTCAGTAAGTATGGTGCTGAAACTGTAAAAAAGTGCAGCACCATTGTTGCTTTTTTTTTTCTTTTGGTAGAAAAGTTAAGCAGGAAATGTTTTTCTGAATTATTTTCTGTTTGTTTCAGTTGGACCCCATTCCTGACGAGGTGCTGCAGCAGAGACCAAATGCCAATGCTGTACGCTCTATGGAGAAAGTGATTGAATCTCACAGTGAGTGGATCTTTTACACTTAAACACATTTTTCAACATATATATTTGTTTTATCCCAGTGTCATTATAAATAGTAATTTGGTCTAACTGGCCTACATAAGAGTAAATTAAGCAGTTGCTAAGCAAACTCTCTTTCTAGACCCTAAACTTTTGTAAGTTCATATACAAAACCTGTCCTTCATAAATAATTATCTCTATATACAGCCTGCATATGAGTGTTCCAATTAGACATTCAGCTTGTCCTTTTCTTTATTAGGTAAATACTGGTGCTCACTGCAACGTTCTGCCTCCACACTGGGTTATTCTTTGAGCGAGGCCCTCAAGCGTGAAGTAGAGGAAGCTGAAACTGTTTCTGCTATGGCTTCATTGTCTGTCGCAAACAAGCACATTGGAAAGAGGTAGGCGGTAATAGCTGTTTGTAGTCATCATCCTCTAAGGTACATAATATCATAGAAAGATTTTGAAAATCTGGAGAAATCTCTGTACACAATTTCCAACTGTCCAAGGAAAAAAAAAGTCATAGGCCTATGTGTGGTATACACAAACAAGATCCAGAAACACCACTGCATTATGTATGCATCGCTCTGTAGTAGAAGAGTCTCGGTGCTAAACTGCCTACAGGTCTGTCACCCATTAATAACAGTCATAAATATGCTCTTGTCACAACTTTTTGGCAACATGTTGCTCGTATATAATTTTAAACATTTATACACATGAATATTTCAACAACGCAATAACATATTTCTGTAACATTTTATATGTTGTCTTAATGTACTGTTTTTAATTAAACATTTGGTTTAATTTATTTGAAGGAAATGTGTATTGTTTTTCTAATAAAATTTCTGCACAGTATTTAAAAAAAATATGCAGTTATAAGCAGCTGTTATTTCTCCTTTGTTCATGGTGTTATCTTATTTTTTTAACAGGGCTGAAGAGGAACCAATGGAAGAGGGAGCTCCTATGTAAAGAAACATCCATAGCCTTTTGACCACTCAGACTTGTTTTCATCTTTGACCATGTCAGTTCTAATTTAAATGTCTCACCTCTGCCATATCAAGGTGGCATCTCATCATGGGAGACAACAAGCAGAGCTGACAAAAATGGACCACTGAAGATGAGCGATCCATTTGCGATCAGCAGTGCACCGAGCAATCAGCATAAATGTGTTGCGTTGCATTGCACTTAAAGACCTTCGATTTAAGATTGTTTCAGTTATCCCATAATGACAACCTCCAGTGCCAGTGCTTTTAAAACACTAGACAGACATACTTTTTGATTGCCAGTGAGAACCATACAGAGGACCTGCAGTCGTCTACTTTTCATGTTATTCTGCTCTGTCCCTGCTTTATCTTCATCTGTTCACTTTCATAAAAACCACCAGAGCTATTGTGATTGTTACTCCGCACTAAAGATGGATTCCTACTCTTTCGAGACATCTAAATGAGAGGAACAAAGCTGTCAGAAATCCTGCAGTTTTGTTGAAATGTTGAAGGTTACAGATGAGAAAGGTCACAAACCTATTGACAGTAAAAGACATTTGTGCCTTTTTTTCCAAACCTGGTGGAATTTCTGTTGAATTCCACTGAAAGAGTTTTGCCTTAAAAATAGGTATGGGACAGAGGCCTCTTCTCCCCCAAGCCCTTAAACATTTCTATCCTGGCAAGACACCCACTGCCTGCATGTTGTTGGCACATAGACTGAAGGACTTTGGCATGTTTACCTATAATTCCCTGCAACCAGCCTACTGTCTCTGCCCACATCTTTTCCCCTCATTTTCAGTGTCAGCTTTGAAGGTAGTTCCCACCCACAAGTTGGAGGTGGCTCATTTTAAGTTAAGGGTTGGAATTGTGTCATTTATTCACATAGGCATCAATTCTTCTTTGTGAAAGGAAGATATACGTAGCATGCACTTTACTCAAGCAGCGGGACTTCTGAAAGCTAGAATCCTATTCAAATTGTATGTAATAGTTACATGATGATGAAGCCAAAGCATGACAGATTATTGTCTCTGTAGAGTATAACCACTTACAACCCCCTAAACAAAGACTAAGCAGTATCAGTATTTACACTAGAATTTGTCTCACTTTTTCAGACTTTTTGCAGAATGGAAATAAATCAATCTCATATGGGCTAATTTGTTGAACCAGCCCTCTCCTTAAAATAAGGACCAGAGGGGTGTTCCGGGGCTGCACAGGCTCTCGCAGCTGGTTTAACATCTTTAGATCCTTATTAAGCACATCTGCTTTCCAAATGTCAGGTGCTATGAGGCAGGTGTGAATATGTCTGCCTGTTTATATACAATAAAGCACAAACTGTTATTTATACATTTTTAACAGTATACACAGATTTTAATAGTTGCTCTGCATTGAAACGTACTCCTCTTTTGACTTGTGATACCGCAAGTAGCTCAGGAGAGTATATCTGAGGTTTAAATAGCACGTGTAGCTCAGCCTCTCCTTTGGATTCTGATTCCCTTTGTTAGGTTGGGTCTCATAAGCATTTTACCAAATCTGAATGCTTTTGAATCAACATTTTATATGTTAGAACTCAAATTCTTAATTGTGTATTCTTAATATTTAAGAAGGCAGGATGTAAAAGTTTCATACTCTGAGTTTAATGATTTGAAATATTCTGAAACCCATGATAAAGCTCCCAATCAGATCCCACCTCAAAAAATCACTCTGTGCAACACACACAGACACCAGCTTAGTTATAGTGTTATTTTGGCAGGTAAAACAGTTACACTGTTCTTTTAGTTTTGAGAACATGCCCAGTTAAACAGTCCAAGTGACTTGTGAGTTTAAGACTACCAACCCTTGTGGTCAGCATGCTAACTTCCTGTGTGTAACCATCCTTCCAGCTTGTGTTTGGCCCTCTGTGCAACTACCTTCTGCCACCTTTATTTGACCTAAAAACTAACCGTATGTTTAATGTAGTTTTTCAGTGAACAGGAAACAGAGTGCTGTTGTGTTTACTGTTATTTACTGTACATAGGACACTGATCTCCTGAGTATTCCTGCCACACACGTTTGACTGTTTTGTTGATTGGTTTTACTGTCATTCACGTGTCTTTTTTTCTGCTTTTGAGCTCTAGTGACTTATTTTTGTGCAATTTTAAATGTGTTTTCCTGTCATTTTGTGCTTGTTGTCTGCTTTCCGCCTCTCCGTTTCTCTGTTACATTGTAAAGCTGACATACTTCACAAAAGGTGAGGGTTCAGACTCTGTTTTTAGTGGACGTTATAAGAATACGTTTTCTGGGTTCAGGGTTTTTGTGGGAGTGTTGGGATGCAAATGTTTCTACTTTGTATAATGATGACAATTGTGTATTTACTGTCTGTTCATAGTAGATTTATATATAAAAAGAAATGAGTATATTATATATATCTATACATTACAAAATACTATGATCTTGTTTTTGAAGTTGGTATTGAAAAACAGTACTTTTCATGGGTCTTACAGTTGGCCCTTTTAGGGTGTTACTGAAGGCACCTTTTGCTGTTGATTACACGTTGAGCAGCATTTTGCTGGCTGTCTTTTTGTCTCTTAACAGTAATGACTAGGTTTTTGCATTATTTATCCCATTGGTACCATAACACTGTTACAGTATGTGTGCAGTCACCCTCTGCTCAGTCTTGCATATTAATGCACATATTTGTACTATTCCATACCTTTTTGATGCTGTCGGTGCAGATGTTGTCATACAGACATCGTGCCTGGCATCTGTTAAGTTTCAGTATTTCAAGAAATTTGAGACTACAATTTAAAATGTGAATTTTCCACGTCCAAAAATACGCCAAAGTCATGTTTGTTCCTCTTTGTTAAAGATTATCATCTGACATCTTTGAAAGAATAAGAAAAATGGCAAGGCTGGATTAGAATTGGAACACGGCCATGCTTTCCCCCTATGCTGAATCACTATGACAGGCCTTGCAAATGATTTTATATCACCAACATTTATTTTCTTATCAGGCCAAGTATGTTTAGTTTTAATTTAAATTAACATTTGTCAAGTTTGCAGCTGCAATCTCATCAGCTTTGGTATGCAAGTTATGCTTCTATATCTGAAAATCACAGGTGTTTGATCACAGTAGTAGCCAACATGTCCTGGCTTTTGCTCCACAAAGACCAAGGTATCTATGTGTTAAAGAAGCAGAAAAAAAACATTGGCATAAGCTGATTGATTTTCTTTTCTTTTTCTGAAATCTCAATCAGACTTGCACACAGTAAATTTGCTTATTTTTACTGAATGTATCTAGCAGAGAGACGTTCACTCTCCCTACAAATGCACCACTAATGTCCTTAAGTCTGTAACCCTTTTCCATGACTTTTCCATTTGAGGTCAAGGTATACAGTAGATTCTTCTGTCATCTTCTTGGTAATTTTACAAGAAAAATGTCTATTCATAAATATGTATATGAAGTAAACAATTTGCCAAATGCCCAAGGGTCTGTATGCAGAAAGGCATTGTAGGGCACCACATCTTTTGTTTTATTTTGGATTTTTGCTTTTTCCTGTACATTCCTTTTTTATTAGACAGATAGAGACACATTGTTTTCTCCTCTTTTGTAACTGTTGGCCAGTTTTGTTTTTTTTGTGTGATACTTGCATACTTACGTAGTCAGGATGTGAAAATGCATATAATCAGGCTGTCCTGAATATCACCTCAGCTGAGATATGCTGACATGTCAACTCATTTTAACACACTTGAAGAGATGCTTTTCAGTAACCCAGCCCAGAACATTCCCAGAACCTTTGCACAACAGTGCCAGTCATGGCTTTTCTTCTGTTTAATGCTTTGGTTTCTCAAACGCTGCCAAAACTAGCACTGTCTGGCTATTCTGGCCATCTGTCTTCACTGTTAGTCTTAAAACAATGTCCAGTAACCAAAAAGAAAAAAAAAAAAAGCAGCATTCCATTTTGGTATAATTTCCATTTATTAGGAGGTAAATCATTTTTCATTTTAACCTTCACAGGTCCAAGAACTGTCTGTTTATATAGATGCCCTGATCTGACTCTACTCTGTCCCTCTCTTCTCTCTGCATGATCCGTCTGTCTGCATGCATTACCTGTCTGTCTGTCTGTCCCCTTCCACATACCAGCACAAGGGATCAAGCACTGAAGGACTTTCACTGTATCCAAACTGTCTTATCTCTTTACTGCTTTTTTTGTTTCTAGTATGGAGGAGTTTGGGTGCTTTCCATGTTGTACTTTTAACTGTAGCATATTAAATCATCAAACCTGGCAGAATTAAGTTGAATAATTTACAAAAATAAAATAGTATCAAGCACAGACAATAGATTTGATTGTATTTATGTAGAAAAATAAATTGTTTTAGTGGGATGCTTTGTAAACTACAAGACCAGAATGGACAAGATGTGACTTTGGTGGATTTTTCAGAAGACATTTTTGTTCTTTGTCACATCTGCACTTATCAAAGGGCTCCATCCAGATGCCTGGTCATTGTTACATTTGTCAATTCTAGTAAATAAGCCAGTTATCTCTATGACCACTGTGGTTCAAAAATAAACAGTTCTAGGTTTACATATGTATAAAATGCATATTCGTTTTTTTTTTTTTTGTTGTTTGTTTGTTTTTTATCAGTTATGTTTTTGACTTGTTCCACCATTGTTACAGAAATAGTACATTTTTCTCGGGAACCTTTGCTCTAACATGTTGTCTTTGACATGTACAATATAAAGTATTGTTTTGAAGAAACCTCAGTGTGTGTTTTTATGTCTATAATGTTGGTTTTTATTGCAAAGAAAAAGCGTGAAGGCAGATGTTCAGGACGTGTCCTCATACACAGTAAAAGAAGCGTTACTGAGCTTTAAAAGGATTACACTTAAAAGTCGATTTATCCAATCTGACCGCATTTACTTAACGAAGATATGCCCTTATCTGCTTCCATCAATGTCCTGCTCACTGTTTTGCAGCAGTGAGTTATGGTGGGTAATTTACTTCATGTTGAACAGACCGAATTAACACTACGCACACTCACTGCTCTAATGCATTTAATCCTACATAAACATATGTTAGTATGTATGTTTCTGAGAATATTCTGATGAGGCTGATCCAGGCTCACAGCCATGTAGTTTCCAAAAATGATGCCAGATGTTGAAGTGCCAGAAACTACAGTTTCTCTAAGGACCACTAGAGGCTGGATCTAAAAGTGAGTCAATCCCATAGACTCCAGTGTTAAAATGCCAGACTTTACGGCTTTAAAAAGCTCACGGCCTAGCCTGGTACAAAAAAAATGCTTTTTGTTCATAAGTTATCCATTTGTGGGCTGAAGCTGTAGCTGATGGCTTCACCTCCACTAATACCAGTCACTGAACTGGATCTCATGGTCGTGTTTATGATGATGGTGCATCCATTCATTCATCCATCCTTCCATTGGTCCATTTTCTTATCTAGTTATCCAGTAAAGGATCACGAGAGGACTGGAGCCTATCCCAGCTGGTATTTGGAGAGAGGTAGGGAACACCTTACACAGGTTGCCAGTCCATCACATGGCAAACACAGAGACACAATCATTCATGCTCACATTCACACCTACAGCCAATTTAGAATCACCAGTTAAACTAACATGCATGTCTTTGGCTAAATCCCCTGCAATGCACATTGACCACAGACAGTTTGGTCAGATACTCAGTAGTATCTGAAGTCGTAGCAGAAGCTACAGGTCTGGCAATCTCAAGATTTTTTTTTTTTTTTTTTAAAGAAAGTAATCCTCAATCCTTGCCAATGGTCTATCACACTGCACACAGCTCCATCTGGAGGCGCAAAAGGTTTTATATAAATTTTGATGTTCAAAGTTGTGATCCCTAGTACCTGCAAACAACCTTTGGTGTGTAAAACTGGTGTAGTGTGCCTTTAAGTCCAGAAGTAGGCATCATTGGCAAGAATGGAAACAAGGGGCCCACAGTAGCTTTCACCAGGATTAACCACCTATTTGCAGAGGTCAAAGGTCTGAGCCAGTGTCCAAATAAACAGTGTTGAATCCCCAATGGTGGTGGAACTAACGCTAAGACAACAGTCCAATAGCAAACAAAAGCAATCCCAACTTTCCTCCCCTCAAATAAATATACATTCCCATGCTTTCAGTTAAACTCTGAATTGAGTGAGTAACAGTGTAGATAATACCACTGCCACAGGACTTGTAGGCTCATCACAGTCCCTGTAAATCATGAAGGTTTGAGACACCATGCAGTGTCAAAGACAAATGACAAAGACAGCCACTGGTTTCTTGAGAAAATAAAGTTAAATTGAGACATGAGGGACAACATTTACCATCTTACAGATGCTGAAAAGATCTCTGAAGGCTACTACAAGCAAAAAGGATGACAGTAAAGCTGGGAATGTGCCCTCTTTATGGTTCCTCTGTGCCTTGAGATGTTCTAATGATGCATTTGTGACACACAGACTGCCCGTCTCACCTTAAGTTCACTGTATCCCTGCTATGTAGTGACACGCAACCCCTGTGCCCTCCAAGTCAGGTCAGGTCAGAGAAGGGGTGAAGCCCTGCTAGTTGAACTTTCCCCCCCTCCTGAAGCTCAACCCACAAGATGGCTTCCTCTTCCACAACAAAGAACTGAAAAGTCAGAAATCTTGGAAACCCCCCCCTTATTTCTTTTCCCTCTCATTTCCCTGCAGTGACATTCTGGTCTGCGGCAGCTTTCTTGCCTTGCTCGTCTTCCTGCAGCGTCGGCCATTATCAGTTAGCTCTGTCATTACCCAGCCACCCGTATGCGTAAAAAAAGGCCTCATCCTCCCAGCTGTGCTCATCACCGCAGTTTTTAATTGCAGGTTCGAGTGACTCCAAATGGGCGATGAGGCTTTGGCCAGCTCCTTGGATGACAAATAAAACTAATTATAGAAGAGAGTTATTAGAATTAAATTTGGATGTTCATCACACAAACATTAGATATATTTAACAGCTTGTAACAAACATGTATGTTGGGATCATAGAGGTGGCCTAGTCAAGTAAAGTCTATGAAGTCTTGGAGAAGGAAAGGTCAACAAAACGTCTGACAAAAATTAGAACAAATTCAGCAGTTTCCCTCAACTTATTTTATTCCAAGCATGACTTTGGAAACAATGGAAATGCACGTGAGGAGCCTGTGGCCGTTTGCTGTTCTTTCCATTGGATGTTCCATCAGTGCAGTTGAGACTTCTGATCCATAGTGTATTTTAAAAGCTGTGCAGCATTTGCTTATCTTGCTACTGTATGTGTTTAGTCTACTGTTCAGTGTGCACTGACATCAAAAGGGCAAGGACACGCACACACGGCTGGAAGGTTCTGCAAACATAATAACAATAGGTCACTGTCAGCTTGGGTGTCAGGAGTACAAGCAGCAGTACAAAGTTCAGTGATGGACAGCAGCACATACTGTACAGCCCATGGTTAGCCACAACATTAAAAACACATGCCTAATATTGTGTAGGTCCGCCTCTTGAAAACATAACAACCCTAAACCCATCTGGGAATTTCCATGGCACCGCTGTGCATGTCCTGTGGTTGTCTATATAACGGGGACATTAGCAGTGGATCCTTTGGGTCCTGTGGACTGTCTGATGGGGACTGCATGGATCAGGCTTGTTTGGCCATATCCCACAGATGCTCGATTAGATTGGTATTTTGGGAGTGTGACGGCCAAATCAATGCCTTGGGCTCTTTGTGATGTTATTCAGCGTTTTCTGAGCTGTTTTTGAGGTGTGGCGGAGCACATTGTCCTCCTGGAGGAGGCTGCTGACTTTGGGGAGTGCCACTGTCATGCAGAGGGCCCCTTGGTCTGCCACAATGTTTAGGTGGGTGGTAGGTACCAAAGTAACATCCAGATGAAAGCCAAGATTTCCCAGCGGAACATTGTGTTGTAGCACAATGATCAAAGTTTTTTTGTTTTTTTTTACCTTC
This sequence comes from Paratilapia polleni, assembly GCA_015106735.1. Lineage (NCBI taxonomy): Eukaryota > Metazoa > Chordata > Actinopteri > Cichliformes > Cichlidae > Paratilapia > Paratilapia polleni. The sequence continues at coordinate 7,105 of VUQI01018695.1, read as the reverse complement.
CCCTGTGAGTGGTTTTTAATGTTTAAAAATTAAATTTCAGTATTGTATGCACATATTGTAAATAACTGTGTAAAATTGTTCTTTTTGCACAGTTATGGCTACAGGCTGTCCTCACCTCCATGTACTATTGTGAGTTTAATTAGTTTGCAAAAAAAAAAGAAAAAAAACAAACTATAAACAAAACTATGCATGAATTTGACTGATAGCATTATTGCTGTTAATATTAATATTAATATTATTCGCAAATATTCTATAGATATGGTGATAATATAATTATTGTGCATTGTTTTTTTGACCACAATAATTTCAAAGTGAAAATCTGATATGTGACAGTATTTAGTTGTTGCTTGTTTGCCCTGCCACCAGGGGGTCTTCAGACAGCTTGAACTGCTCTGTGAATATGTTTAACCACTGTGTCCTCCTTATAAGCAGCAGTTTTTCTAGTGGTACCAGTGCGATATCAGAGTGGAAGGAAATACCAGAAGTCTTCCTTTTTTAGTTTTCAAAGCAGCGAGTAAATATGTTATTTTTGGTTTAAATGACATTCAAGAGTGTGCATTCTGTGCAAATATATTAGCTGTGTTGTTTTCCATATCTCTTGAGTGTTGTAAAAAATAAACGAGAAAGTTGGCTCCTGAAGTGTTGTGACCAAGTGACCTCTGCTGACCCCTGGAGTCATCACTAGTGCTAATGACGAGTAAAGGAGGGGGGCACATTACCCTGAAATCACACACCTCCATCTCCTCCCCAGCCTGCAGACAAATCAAATTTTACTGCTTATTTTGTAAGGAACTATCAGCCCTGTGACTGGCTCACAGCCACGGTGAAGGCAAATTGTACATATTCATATTCGTAAACTGTGGTCTACCAGCAACAGAAATGAAAGCACTGATTTGTTCATGTCTGACCTAACTCACTGTCAGGCAAAGATATATTTGGCATGCATCTGAAGGAATAATGATCAACTGTTATTACAGTTAATGGTTTTTTTTTATGTGTTTGTTTGTTTGTGAATGAAGCAAACAGTGAAACCTTAAAAAGTTTTCCTTCTTCAAGCTGGCCTTTGCCTGAACTGGATAGCAAGGCTGTAATTATTGTTTAGCTGACATCACTGACGCTAAAGTTAGATATTTTCTAACTTTGTGCAAACTCAAATGTGACGATTCAGATGAATCTTGTTGTAGTTTATACTCTTTTTTACTTTCCTGCCTTATGAAAAGAAAGCAGATATATAAGTGCAGAAAAACAGAAGTTGGCTACTTCAGTCAGAAATGAAATGGATAATGGATGCAGTTTGTCCACAGACGTCGGGCTACACTGTGTGTGTGTGCGTGCATGCATGTGTATAAGGTGAGGCCAGATGGACTATAGACAATGCCAGAAGAGATGTGCTTTGAGACTCAATGCCAAGAGCCAAGTTACACATAATGAAATAAATACAAATACAGCATCAAGCTACAGCTGCATGCATATTCGTGCTCTGCAGTTACTTTTTATTTATCTATTGCTTAATTGATCACTTTTATTTCTTAACACAACCCAGACCTGATATCAATTGATGCAAAAAAAATGTCTTTGTTTTGACAGTCTGTCATAAAAGACTCTTAAATAACTCTTCATACCCCAGAGAGGATTTCAACAAAAGCATCTGCTCCAACATTAACTTGGGCTCTCTGCTTTCCAGAACTCTGTGTGATTGCCTTCCCTGTTTTTATAAGGACAGTAATCCCTTACAGAGAGATACGAAAACAACATGACAGATCAGACTTTTTTCATGTGGCAGCAGCATCAAATCCATTTTTTAGTACGTCACAAATCAGAAGTGAAAGGTGTTTTCAGAACTGCACAGCAGATGTGTTATTTATCACACGAAATGAAAAAAAAAACAATCATCGTGTTATATCACACACACACACAGACACAGGCTCTGTGGGACACTATTGGCTGTAAGTGCAGGACTGCTTTTACAACTGTAAAACCAGTCCAGTTCCACACCCCAATTCCACAAGAAAACCCCAATGAGACATGCAGTGAAGAGCAACAATTTGGAGCTGAGAGGATGACATGTACAATAGCTTTCAGTGTTTTTTTTTTCTTTACAGTCAGCTTCAAAGGATTGGAAAATGAAGTAAATTATTTGATAAACAGAGAGATAAAGATGTAGGTATGGGAACTCAACTTGGTGGTAGGGCATCTTCCAGTTTGCTGTCACTAGTGTGTCCACATGCAGTGGATTTCTCTTAACGGGGTCAGTGACGGACACAGACAAGAGATCAGGGCCTTAAGAGTGCTTTAGAGTGCCACACCCTTTAAGAGGATGTACCTCGGCAGTGTTATGTAAAGGCTGTTATTTTGGAGGCTGTGGATCAGTATTATCTGGGGATCTAAACGGGCTGATATAATGTTTCTTGTTGGAAGCCACTGACTTCAGTCCTTATAAATGAGTAAAACTTTTAAGTTAACAAAGCCCATGACTCGCAGTGTCCCATCAGAAGGTCAGTAATACAAATTCACACCCAAAACTTCCCTCTTAGTGTAATTAGCATATAGAACTGAAACAAGCTGACTGTGAGTGACAAAGTGAGGTGATTGTAAGAAGCATAAAGCTACTTCAGGGAAAGTGAAAGAAGCCGTTAAGCAGGTTATGTAGAGATAAGGGGTATGTGTAAAATTGTGTGTTCCCACCCTCTTTGAAGAAATAAAATCCTCAAATTAAAAAAATATGAGCCTGAGACCTGACAATAATGGAGGCACATGCTTCTGTGTAAGATCTTAGGGCGGCTGAATAAATGATGGAATGAAGGAAAGGTGGAGACAAGTTAAGAAAAATGCCAGAACCTCCTTTTTGTCAGAGCAGTCTCGACAGCTCAGTCGCTGCCAGCTTTCTGTGAACTCTCAGAACTACTACACACTTTCTCCTCTTTTTTTTTTTTACTTTTGTTCATTTACCTTATGCGCCAGGATTTAATGCTCTGTTAGTTAAGATGTCCATATGTCTACACACATCTTTGTTTACTACATTAGGCAGATAAAGTCATTCTCCTAGGTACCAAGCAGGACATCAGCAAGCAAAGATTTTACTTACCTTTGTGGCTTTGTATGGTCGGCACCAGTTCATCAGTTTATACAACCAATACTGAATATGGTCATTTAAGTGTGTTGGGATGAAATGGTAAGAAAGAAATGACTGTGGTTACATTTTTTGTTTGTTTTTTGACAGTCAGGAGGTCTTCGGTGCAATCACAGTGCATGTTGCCATTGTTGTGTGGCCTGTTATCAACTTTTGTTGTGTTTGTATAAAGCACGTTCTTTCCTGCAATGAGACTAACGTATGCATGAAATACAGAATAATAAACAGCTGAGAAAACTGAATGTCTTGGTCAAACTATAGTCTAATTTCTTAACAAAAAGACCTTATTAATCACCCGTTTCATCAGTCTTAACAGTTACTTGATAAAGTGTTCCTTCACAACACACAGCAGGAGAACCAAAGAGAAAAATCAGATATGGCTCAAAACTTTGAGGCATATTTGAAGCCTGACTAAATGCTTTGTGTATTCCCTTGGTGGCAACTTACACAGCTGACTTCCAGCTTTGCCAGCAAACATATACAAATAAATATACACACACAGTCAAGCCAACATGAACCTCCAAAGTGGTATAAGGTTAACCTTTGAATCTTTTTTTTTTTTTTTTAACTGAACCAGACGAACACAGAATACCGTTTGAGGCACACAGAGTGTAAACCTTTACTTTATTCCCTTTTTACTGCAAATTAAAGTTTTGTAGCTTTTTCCGTCTGATTTTACGGGAAACATCTGGATCTCTTGCACCACTGGAGCGGTGGCCCCGGGTGATTCTGTGCTGCTCAGCTGTGAGGGCCCGGGATAATGAGCAGGTATCAAACGGGTTCCTACGGATAAGCCGGCCTTGGTAGGAAGGGCTGCACAACAGCATCCAAGACCACCATGCCAAATGTGACTGCACACTGTGGCGTCTGTTCATATTTTTAAAAAAGTGTTGTGAAAGATTTCAGAAAGGATTCTGGCTGCTATTGCTTTAAACTCTTAGAGATTAATTAGTTAGAGACTGCAGGAATATTTGCTCATTATTATACAGAAAATCTAGTGACTCTGTTTTCGCTGCCATGCGGATCAGGTATGGCATGTGTAAATTCATCACATTTACGAGGGCTTGATCCTTAACCTTCATGCAGGGAGGGTCATGTCATTCTTCAAACAGTAAGATTAAGATTAGTCACAGAGGTCACAGCGTCAGCCACGCTCTGCATCAGATAAATCAACCAGGTTTAAAAGTTTTAAATAAATATAGGGGATTCTCATTTTAGAAGCCAGAGAAAGATGAACAGCAAGCTAAAAACAAAAGCCTGCTGATTTTTTAAAATAAAAGAGGCTCTCTGCTGCACAGGGCCTGGACACTGGACTTACCCCATGTTGTTATTTTTAATAAATGTGTTTAATGTAAGAGTGGTGCATTACCATATTCACAAACCAACAGGGGGATAAAGCCACCGTGGGTGCAGGTGTTTCCCAATTCAGACCACATTCTAAGACCATAAGAAAAATCAGAGGGACCACCACTAAAATACTCCTTTAGAGGTTTAAGATATTTAGAAACACTAGTATTTTACAGCACGGTCATTGTGTTATAACCAACTCACTGAAGGTTGATACTTTATACAGCTTTGCACCTGAGAACCTGACAGTTCCAAGTGGGACATGACCTGTATCCATTTTAAAATGCAATTTGGAATTACTATATTTAAAATCAGGGGTTAGCGTTTGTTTTGCTGGTTGGTAAAATTAGGCTACCCGGTTATTTCAGCAGCAGACCCAGAGTGCACTGTAGACTCAGCCATCCATTTACACTAACAGCCCCACGTTAACAATGAGTTCCTTTTAGTGTTTAGATTGCATCTAACCACGTCTGGGGAAACGAGATGTAAACAGTTTGAATGTATTAAGAGCGAGCGCAGATTCAAAGGAATTTCTTCAGTCGTTTAGCTGGGGTCTGTGTGGGTTTTTTTTAATACTACAGGCAGTGTTATTGTCCTTATCTGCGGTTCTTGGGGCTCCCTGCTCGTTAGAGAGCACAAAGGCATCGCCATTTGAAATGATTACTCGTTATTTAAGCGTACAAACATTTTATATGACCGAGTTTGAAACTGGCCCGAATTTCCTCCCCTGTTAATGAAGCTGTATTATTTTATGGTCTGCTTTTTTTTTTTTTTTTTTCAAGTCGGTGTTTTCTTTCCATAACAAGAGGAGGGGGAACTTCTCACACCCAGCAGACAGAGAGAGAAGAGAGAGAGAGAGAAATGTGGTTAACAAGGGAGTCATATTCTTTTACGTCCATCTAAATAATTGGCTCAGTTCGACTTTTCTTTTTTAAAATGTATTTTTATTGGAATTTAATCAGCTGAACTACATATTTTACCTCAAAATCTCCAACTGAAATAAAAAAAAAATGAAACATATTTCTTTCAAAAAATACGTGTTTTAATAAATAAGCAAAACAAAACAAAAAAAAATGTACACTGGACGGAGTTTGGATGGAGACTTGCTAAACAAAGTCGGTGAAATAAATCCATGCAGCAAAAAAGACTCTAAATTGCATTGGTCCCTTTACAGGCTATAGGCGTACTTACACAGGTATGTACAATATGCATTCATTTATATATATTTATAATTTCGTTTAAAGTCTTTGAAAAACAAAATATATTTACTTCTAAAAACGATTAAAAGGATGGCTTTGCTGAAATACAGGCAGTGAATCCGAGCTGTTCGCTGTAACATCTTTTGGCCTACACACACTGCAGGGCTCTGACTTT
>VUQI01018688.1:1149-18559 GCA_015106735.1 Paratilapia polleni | reverse complement strand
ATACGTACATATCATAACATAAGGGGTTAGCTGGGGTTCAAACCCCAGTCTCCCATGTCAAAGGCAGCAATCTTACCACTACACTATCTAGCCGCTTTACACACACACACACACACACAGCTATATAGCTATATTGATAGCTATCCCAGCTATGGCCTACCTCCAGTAGGGGTCCTTAGGCAAGACCCCCTTACGCTACCTGCCTACCTCTTCATGTAACCCTAGCGAAAGATGTTACATGAAGAGGATGTGGGACCTATGGACTATGGTCCCAATCCATAGAACTGAGGGGATTGCACTACCAGAAGGCAACATAGCAGACATCGAGGATAGCTACCTTGGAATCCCACAGGCAATTGGGAACCATGAAGAGGCCACTAGGAAAGCTGCAACCGCCAAATACCTGCAGAGAGTAAGGCAAGTCCTGAAAAGTCAGCTGAATGGGAAGAACAAGATCCGGGCAATCAACACCTACGCCCTGCCGGTCATCAGATACCCCGCTGGGATAATAAGCTGGCCAAAGGAGCAGACAGAGATTCTTAGAGTCTAGAGAAGAAGAAATCTTATCTGAATGACAGTCTGGCTTCTTGATGCCTGGTTAATACAGGGAATTCTGGAGTTACATACAACTTTAAACTGGAAATGCTCCATGAGTTAATCAGCCGTATGAACTTCTGCCATCTTCAGTGAGAGCCACACATTACAGGACATGTGATTTTCTCCAAAAGCAGATGAACACAGGGTTTCTAGTGTGTGCAGCTCAGGCGCACATTCTCTCATTCCACAGGGCTCTTTCTGGAGAAGACAGACAGGAGTACTCCTCATGGTTCAAGGCACTGTCAGTGAAAACACATCATGAATAATGGAAAGGACAGTGCATGTGTTGCAAAAAGCCATTGTGAGACAGGGGTGCCTCACTCCTGCCTCTGTACAATTTAAAAACACTAGCCAGGAGTAGTGCTCAATTCTAAATTCAAGCATAACGTATCTCAAGACTGTTCAGTTGAGATTTTCTCATGATTAGATCACACTCATGTGTATTCTGATACCACCTTCATTAGGGAAAAACCCCAACATCCAGGCACAAACACTATATATTTTACGTTTCCAACACAAAAAGGACCATCCTGTTCACTCAACTCTCAGTGCTCAGATGCAGTGGCCTCCTAGCTGACCTGAAATCCTTATGACTGATCTCCTAGTGATCTCAAAATAGATTTTTTGATTAACATTTAATGAGCTCAGATCCTCTGAATCACTCTGAAAGAGATTTCCTTCTGAGTGAGAAGCTCAAACGTATATATTATATACTGATCATTTTAGAGAGGCATGCACAACTGCCCCATTTATTTTCTGTGTTGTTCACCCACTGTCAGCATCTAGGTTAGAATTTAGCAGAATGTGCATGCAAGGATTTTATCTAAAAACAGACTAAAAAGGTGCATTGCTAGAAGTTGGAAAATCTCATTTAAAGTTCTCACAGCTGAGAACCCAACATGCAGTGTGCATCCATTGATCCAAGATTGGAAACAATCTTCCAGAAAATAATTTTATTAGGGAAATTAAGAATGAGAAAAAAAAAAAAAAAGATTTCAGTTTTGAACATATTTTAATTTGAGCTTATTGATGCTCCTTGACTGTGTCAGTGAAGAACCTGACCTTGGCCATGTCAACAGAGGCTATCTGTTCATGTGAGCTGGAAGGCTGTTGGCTTGTGTGTCAAGCTGAGCACTGCGGTGATGCTGAGCAGTGTGGATGGGGCTCCGGGTGAGCCATCACAGCGACGCAACACCAAGCCTCATGGTACCATCTGTCAGTCCAATGGCACAGCCCTCTGAGCCATACGTGCTTTAAGGGTATAGGTTTGAGACTGTTTGAAGGTTTTGTGTCTGTGTGTGTGTGAGTATGAGAGTGTGGCTCAATAAGAGCTCGAGCTCGCCAGCCTTTAATCTATTCGCCAGAGCCTTGAAACATGTTGCAATCTGCTCCTGAGACAGCGAGAGACCTCCCTCTCGGCATTTGACATGGAAAAAACAGTCCCAAAATAAAGGAATAAATACGACTATTGTGTTCCTAGGGAGACATAATATTTATGCAGTTCAGCAGGTTGCATACTGTTGCAAGAGGGGATTTCAGTTCATTTATTGCCAGATAAGAAACAAGAGCCCTCAGACCAGTGCCAGTGATCAGCTGTCATACAAAATTCATCTGCAGGCCCAAGTGTGGAGAGTTCAGTTGAATTATAAAATTTGAACTAGCTGAATAAAGCTTTAAGCCATGATACTATAGCCAAAAACTATCCTAGATAACTTGAGAATTTTAATTATTTCAACGCAGAGACTCTATGTATATTCACAAGGCAGTCAAATCAGGTCAGAGGGACTGTCCGTTTTGTGTGTGTGTGTGTGTTTTTTTTTCCAGGTTGTGGTGGTGGCTGAGGGGGTGGAGGTATCCTTATTTGTTTTACTCAGCACATTTCAGGGAGCAGCAAGGTAAGCAGAATGTATTTGATACTATGAGATAAAAAAAAATGCTCCAGGATAACCATGATATAACACCAAGTGGAAAACACACTGAATCAATATTGACAATTTTGTACTTAAATTTAAATAACCACTTTTGGCTTTAACACACATATACAGAGCACTTCATTTAAAGAGAAGATCTGAATAGCAGTAAGAATAAATTTTAGAGTGTAGAGTAAAACTTTAGAGGAGGCAGTATTGAGCAAATAGCTGTGAAATGCTATCTGACAATAATATACTGAAAGAAGGTTTTGAAGAACAACTAGTCAGATGCCACTTGACAAATCTTAAACACTTTTAACAATCAATCAAAACAATTTGGAGAAAACAGTGGAAAATTGTAAAGCATGGTATAGGATTAGTCCTTTTTTTTAAACATAGCAAAAAATATGAAATTATAAAATCTCTTTTATTATACTAGGAATGAAATTCAACATAACTTCCAAATAAAAGCAACATATGTAAACTGTTTCTGTACAGCATGTGCCATAAGGTTACACAGGATTATGAGCATAGCTTCATGGTGTGCTTCGATAATCAGGCTGATGTGTGTTGGGACGAAGCAGCCCACTGCAGAGGTGGGCTACTTTTGGCTCATCAGCACTTTGCATCCCCATACTTCCTGACACAGTTGTATTAGATTGAGGATGCCCTCCAGAGAGCAAGCAGGAGAGAAGGATGAGCAGCAGCAGCAGCAGGAGGAGGAAAAAAAGAGGCAGCTTTGTGGCAGCCTCTGGGAAATGGGAAGAGATGATAAGAGCTCCTTTGAAGAGAAATCATCCATTATGTTTACTGAGGGCAGATTTTTTTTTAACAGTCACTGTAGCTCAGCTCCAGCATTCCATAGAGAAACTTTGGAAAAGCTATTTTAATCAAAAGCAGCTTCAACACTAAAAATCCTGTTAGACACATTTACTATTCAAAGAGAAGCTCTCCACTGTCCAAATGTACAGATTACAGGGAAAGATTATAATCAGTCCTTGCTTTGGCATGTTCAGAATCCAGAAATATTTAAATGTGATATCGCCAAGGTTAAAGGACAGGAGAAGATTCTCCAAAAATATGCAAGGACAACATAAGAAATTATGAGAGCCCCACTCAAAAAAGTAACAAGCAACACATCTATCTTTGCTATTACCAGTCACACCCTTTACACTGAAATGCAAAACTCAGGGTGAGCAGACAATATGTAAAACTCATTAGTGAATTACACCCTTTTTAATGATATAAAACATAAATTATTCTTGCCCCAGCCAGGTAGCTTAAATAGCCTATATTCACCAAGTATATTCTCCTGTCAGATACAATGTCAGAGAGTCTAAGAGCTGTGACTATGTCAAGGCATTACCGCAGCACCAGCTAGGCCATGCCACTGCAGACGTACCACAGGTCACCAACATTGCAGTGACAAGCCGTCACATCACATCACCCATGGCCATGTGGTTCTCAGAGCTCCTGACACTGCTGTCGCCTCTCATCTATATGTCATTCTTAACCATAGAGACATTTACTGAGGAGGACTGAGGGCTCCCCAGATTCAGGAGCAATCCCATGCATCACATACCACTGTATTTTCTAGTAAAAGAGATCTGTGTGATAAAATATTTAAAATGAGAAACTACAGGATGTGTTATGCTGGTTTTAACGCACCAAGCGAACAGAAAAAATTATTTCTAGATTTAACTGGCACATTCTGCTCTTATAGTTTGACCACAGCAAATTTTAAGAGACCATTATCATCTCTGTCTTCACTTAGTCAATAAAAAAAAGTAAAAAAGACAACAGACAGGAAAGCACCCCACCACTTAACAAACCCATACCAGGTCACCAGAGAAGGGGCTTTCCTATCAACCTCATTATATGCTAAGGTGCTTCTTCAGCTTAAAGTCTCATTGGTACAATACCAAGTGCTGTAAGTGCATATTTTAGCTACCTTTATCTACCTTTCAATAGGCTTATTGCACTGTTTCTGCTTCAGGGCAGAAAGTGAGCAACAACTTTCATTCTGAGAAACAGCTTGAGGGTGTGGGCAGGTCAACATACTTTAAATCAGAACATGAAAGAAATCTTAACAGGCAAGTTTAAAGCTGCAATAATTTTTTTTTAAACAATTATTTTTCACCCCACCTGGGCTCAGCAGAAACAAGATGTGAGCTTTTTATGTTGGCAAACATGTATTTAGCAATGTCCAACAAGTATGGAAGAACATTATGTCGAATTTAGATTTATTTTTCTCCCTACTTGGCAACTGTAAGCTCACTATTTATTCTCCTCTACTTGTGTTTTTGGTTTGCACTTGGCTCTTTAGCTTGCTAGCTAGCTGTAATCTGTGACTCTCCATCACGCGAGCGGTTAGAGATAATATTAGAACAATGAGCTGAAAAGCTCTGATAATCTGTCTATTAGAGCAGAGCTGCAAAATCAGTTTTATCACTGTGAGCAATGGCTTTCACACTGTTTTTACATGGTCACTGTTGTTGTAAATAGTCTGTTTAAGAATAACAAATCCCTGCAGACAGCAGGTCACTGTGAGCATGAAAAAAAAGGAGATATTCTCAAGATAACAATAAAACAGAAAAACATGTATCTTTGAGCAGGCTTGTGCAGCTTAAAGATACTGTATATCATTGGTTAAAACAATGTCCATGAGTTGTTTTTTTTTTTCTTTCTTGTTTTAGTTCAACTGTTACAGTACACAAGAAAGTAACTACTGCAGAGTTAGAAGTAATATGTGGAATTAGGACACGTGACACAGTAGACAAAAAGACGTTTTCAGTTTTTCTGAAAGAAACTGTTGAACAAGTTTCAGAGTTTGTGCTGTAATACTTGTACCCGTTAAAGGCCATTACCAAACAATTTCAAGTACCTTCTTCCCAGCAAACGCCAAACACAAGGCCTGCCTCCGGTCATGCCACAGGAAAAGGCACATAAGTAGGGAACAAGTTCCCTTCCTGTTTTCAAAGATGATTCCTATGGCATGCAGAACCGCTTCCTGCACACTAGGCTCATTTCACCATCTCAAACATCTGGCTGCTCTTTAGCATGCAGCTGCAGCACGGTGAGAGCCAACACTGCCACTACTGAGTTGAGCAACACAATCCTGTGCCATTCCAGTCATATCTCTGGCCACTACAAAGTAAACCCATTATGTAGCCTCACTAGCTAGTGTGAAACATGCTAACTGTGTATATTATTCACTTATGTCATATAACTCAGCTATTAGGATTATGAATTCCTTGATGCCCCCTTTCAAGTGCAGTGATTGCAATTCCCAATCAGAAAACAACATTTGTCAATAACTGGTGTGGCTGCAGCAAAGTGCTCTTCGGCAGCATTGCTGTGGCGATTTCCTAGTGAAACAAGGATCCATTTTATATCCCGTGGGAAACCTGGGCTGAGTGGTTAATGCTGCGCTAATGCCGCTTCACTCAGCCAGGCCTTGATAAGCCTCATGCTTTTAGAGAGGAGAAAACACATTTAGTGTTTTAAACTGCTTCAATGGAGAAAGCTTTGAAAAATCCACTAGTTGAAAAGGGTATACTTGTTGAGTTTTGCCATCTCTCTCAGCTTTCACTTAAATTACACACACATAGATTTGGATAGGCGAGCAGTCACACTAATCTGCACTCATGCTATGAAACAATCCTCCGCTGATTTGGTTTGAAAAGGGACTGAAAGTAAGAGGAAAAAATAAATGAGTGGGAAGCTTTGTTTGACTCCCACTCCTATCAGTTCTGTTCTGACATTCCAAATAAGGTCTGTGTAGCCAGGCGCTGGTGGAGACGGACACAGAAAACACAGCAGAGCTCACTGACTCCAACCAAGGAAAATGTGTGTGTTTTTGGGAGGGTTAGAGGTGGGTGGGGGGCACTAGGGGATCATGGTGCAGAAAATATGTGACCTCTGTATAAATCTATCGTCAGACATCTGACATTTCCCAGAAGGACAAAATCAAAACATTACTTAATACCAATATCCGAGATATTAGGCAGATACCATCCATAAAAAGAATGAGTTCAATTCCAAACTGCTTGACTTGATTCATCATAGCTGTGGCCTAAAATATTCATATTTCTGAAAGCAAAGAGTCTTTGGAAAGACTTTAACTACCAAAAAAAAAAAAAAATCCTCTGGAATCAGCTGTAGACAACTCTGAATGCAGAGGGCTACAAATGGTGAGCTAAACACAAAGAAAACAGATTAAAATGTTAAAATTCAAATGCATTGCACAAAGTGACTGCATGCTTGTCAAGTATTCAAGAGTTCAAGAGTTTTTAGACTGTATGATAATATGGTGACCCTGAGAGATCAACTCAGTGGCACAGAAAAACAGAAAAGACAAGGAAACTAGCAAAACATCTTCACCAATTTGATAACATATGCACAGCGTTTAGAAAAACAACACCAGAGTGTGAGAAAAACCTACTAACTACTGCAACACATTGCAAATACAGGAAACACTAGACAACAATGAAGGAATGAAGTTGAGATGGAAAATAAGCTAAAATGCAGTTTTCTTTTGTTTGTTTAAACTTTCAGATCTTATTCCACACATTCACTCTTAACCCTGCAGCAGTTTGGTGTTTCTGTGTTTGCCATAGACAGTGGTTTTCAAGAAGCAAGCTTTGATATACCTTTCCAGCACTAAAACATTAGACAAATTAAGAAACTAACCAGTGGAGAGAAGCATTTAGCAGCTAAAGACTTTTTCTGGGGGTTAGAGGTGAAAGAAAGCTAAAAGGACAGAAAATACTGGATTTAAATTTGTTAGGTATCCAAAAACCACTTCAAATGATTGCCTTTATTTTAAGTGGATGAGTAATAAGAGAATGTTTCAAAGAAAGACAGCCTCTGATCTGCATTTGAGCATTTCACATAAGGTAAACAGGACATTGTTTTCTGTTGCTGCCCCAACTTGAAATTTAGGCTAAAAATATGCAGAATAAAACATTTCTTTTAAGGGTTGCCTAAACTGCCTTCCTACAGAGGCCTGCAGGTACTGAGCTCACCACTGTCTGGCATGGTGGCTGTCACTGTGGCAGGGAGAGTTCAAGGTTGCAGCAAAGCCTATCTCTGTGAGCAAGTTTCTGCATGCAAGCTGCTCTTGTGTGTGTGCAGTGACAGGGTTGGTCTAGTGGGCCTTGTAAACCAGCGCTTTAGGTCTTTTTACATGTCAGAGCTGGTGAGAGACAGTCTAAGGTAATCTGGCCAAGTGGAAAAAAAGTACTTTCCCATGATAACTGACGTTCATTCAAACTGTTGTGATTTAAGGTTGATTAAGCAAATTTATGCTGATCATGACAATTGTGGAAAATAAAAATTTCCTCTAGGCATCCTATCAGCCTAATGTCAAAACAATTCTTAAAAATAAAATGTGCAAGTCCAACTACTACTATATATATGTTTACACAAACCCACACACACAAGCCTGGAGACTTATTCTAAGCCTTACTATAACTACCACTTGTCAAACCTAATTCTAACCTTGCAACACTGCAACATGTCCTCACCTTAAAACTGAATGATTTACATTATGAGGACTTGCTTTTTGTCCCTATAAGGAATGCCCATAATGTCACTGAGCACTTTTAGGTCCCAACAACGTGAGTAATACCTGGACCACACACAAACTCACACAAAACCTGCACCCTATGATTTTTATCCCAAGGACAGAGTCCAATTTCACCATCTTAAACTGCAGCTGTCCTTGTTCTGCTCGCCGGGAGATATGTTGCATATATACAAAAGATGGACATAGCCACGTTGGTATCACCCACTGTTATTTAAGTCTTGAAAATCCTGAAAAGCCCTGAAACCTCAAGCTGAGGTAATCTTTTTGTTTTGAAACTGGATGTAACCGAGGGGTGGCTCTGACTGAGAATCTACAGCCTGAATAGGATAAGCGGAAGAAAATGGATGGATGGAACATTAATGTTGTACTCATTAAGACTTCTAGTTTTTCCAACCAGACGAATCGCTCCCTGGTGAACATTAGAAACAATGCAGGTTTAAAACACTTGCCCACTGACTTCACTTTTTTCCCCCACTTTCCACACTCAGAAGCTACATCCATCTTTTATATACAGTCTGTGATTGTGAGTTGGAGATTCAATCCAACCAGTACCTGCAGCAGGTGAAGAACTGGTTCATGTGCCGCTACACCAAGATCACCAAGATTCTGTATCACATTAAGTCCACAACAGTGACACTGGAGTCTTTCTGCCAGACATGAGACTAAATAATGAAAAACATTGAGGACCACTGTAGCAGCGATCTGCCAAATGATTCTGTAAACAGAAGACAGCCTGGTGGACCAGACAAAATTCCTGAAAGCAGCATCACAGCACAACTTCAGAATAAAATCTGAGCAAGTGTGGGATGCAGAAATTTGTATGTTGAGCCTTTAGCCTTGAGTTGAAGTGATGGGCTTTGGTAACAAGGCAACAACATGCACAGCTAATCGTGATCACGGGTTTCACTAAATCCGTGTGGAGAATTGTGATTCAGATCGTAGAGTGTGATTCTACTCCAAAAGATCATATGATCATCTTTTGGACAGCCTGCCCTTACTCTGACAAGCATGGCAAATTAAATTTAAAAAAGAACATCTTCCATAAAAACTACAATTTAGCTGCTACTAAACAGGGGTTCACCAGGAGCAAATTACTTTTAATGTTCAAGTAACATTAACTAAACAGACTGAACAATCAAAAAGAAAACTCCAGTGACGGAGCCATGTGGCCATCATCACAGCATTTGATAAAAGATGCACAGAATCTGGCCATGCTCCCTATGCCTGCTCATAGGCAATATCATAACTGGACAGAAGCTATCACATGGAAGATAAACTAGTAAATCATAATGATGCCTGACTACCATAAGGTAGAACATTTAAACTTTTTTTTTTTTTTTTTATTTGTACATATGTTTTTCTTCATCCTTTTTGTCACACAGTTATGAAAACATGTGACAATGCTGCCTTTTACCTTTATATACATATAGACAACACAAAAGCACCAATGTGATGAGATTTGGGATATCTCACCATACCTTATGCTGCCGTCACATGAAATTACACCCTGATAGGTCAAGGCTGTGTACAGAATGATTCGCAGTTCCATCACAGGATATGATATTTGGTCTGGGTGAAAGAGATTATCCTGCTTACTTGTGTGGATTTCACAGCTCAACTGGCAAGGCGTTCCTTCACTGACTAGGCAGCTGTTTTTTCCCCTTCGCTTTGACTACTTCAGGCAAAACAGATGAGCCTGTTGGTACAAACTAAGCCAAGGCAGCACAATAGTGGGGGAAATTCTTTCTTGACAGGGGAATTAATTCACTGGGAATGACAATGGGATAAACACAGATAGATGTGTGTGAGTATTTTAATCAGTGCTTTGAAAAGTTGTATGTACTACTAACAAGAGCATTAGGAAATACAATAATAATCAGTAGTGTATATTCTGTAGGTCAGCAGTTCATCTAAGGGCTGCTTTTCAGTTACATTAAAAAGGAAGTGTAAAGAATCTGTGGTAAACAAGTACTGTACTGTGGGTAACATTTACTGTAACAAGGACAAATTATGCCATTGGTGTAAATTTACCATCCTTCAAATGTAGCTCTACAGTTTGAGTCAAACCAGTTGCATCTATTAGCAACTCTAACACACAGCCATAAAGTACTAGAACTTCATCCACAAGATGAACAAGGAGTCCAGCAACAGACTGCATGACCTACCCACAGAGCCCTGATCTCAACATCACATCAGCAGTCTGGAATTACATGAAGAGACTGAAGACACTGAGACAGACTAAATCTACAGAAGAACTGTGGCAAGCATTCCAAGATGCTTAAACAACCCACCAGCAAATTACCTTGAAAAAATGTGTGCAAGTGTTAGTTTCTTTTCTGGTTTCTGCCTTGTTTTGTAGTTTGGAGGCGATGCCAATACTGATTTTAAGGCAGTAAAATCTGATTAATATATCAGTGGATATTCTTTAGAAATCTTGCATTATACATATTGTATGTTAGAAATCAATTGAAAAGGGAAAATTATGGGGTCATTTTCAGTATTGGACAACATTCACCCAGATTCCAATATCTGTAGTTGGCCAATATTGGCCCACAATGTCACGTGACCAACACTCTAGCATAAAGCTAATAAATAATAATCCCCGTCCCTTTTAGTACCATAAACTTTTACAGTGGCCTACAAGTCACAGGACACCTATTACAGAAAGTATTTTACAGTAGACGACAAGCTCTTCTGGTCTTTAATAGTAAAACCTAACTAGGCTACCTAAGCATTCTTACCTTAAAGTAAGGAAACAGTGGTTTATTTAGAGTCAATGAATTTAATACGTTTGACCATGCCTGTGTATAACTGAACCGCAGAACACCATGCTGTTAGATTATGGCATAAAAAAGGCTGGCTTTGTTGCCGGATGTGGGAAAAACATCCAATAGACTCTAAAAAAAGCACAGGAAGGAAACTGGGGGTGGGGTGGCAGCGAGTAGCGATGGGGGTGTGGTGGTAGAGAGTGGGAGTGAGAAAGGAATGTTCTCTTCACTCTCTCTTTCTCCTCCTTGTTATCATGCATGCGCACACATAATAACCCCACTTTCTCACTATCAGCTATGAAAAGAATGCAGCATCACAGTTTTTCTCTGCAAGCAGGAGGGTAGGAGAATGAGTCTTTACTTGCTAAATGATCACTTGCCATGTTAATTTAAAAGAACAATTAGCCCCCCAAAAAATTAGAGGGACTTCATTCCAGTAATCACCTGCTATATGAGTGATTTCCTGTTTGTTTTTTTAGTTTTTTTTTAGCATCTAGATCATATTCTTTCATTTTATTAGAATTTAGTTTGGTATGGTCTTAGGTACAAACAATAATACTCTGCAGTCTTTCCACTGACTGAAAAATGTTGTACAAGTTCAATAACTCGTTGATTAATGATCATTCTCAGGCAGCACTTGACCTAACACATACCTCATTTCCTTGTGCCAAATGCAGTCAGACAAATATTTAATCAGAATTTATTGTGGTGTGGACAACTGCTGGATGTAAAAGCCAATCATTATATGAACTGATTTTGACCAAACTCATCTACATTTTAAATGCTTACATGTGCTTTATAAAGAAGTTATGAGTTATTTGGATTTAATCTAAAATTTAGTTTAAAAGCTGCTCCCATGCAGTTACAGGATACACCTTCTTAATTGCTTTAAAGCTAGTTCTCGTCTTCTGGAGGCAACATTCACCACCTGGCTTTACCAGATTAAGTACACTTTGTACTTCTTTAGAGTGGGGGAAATGAGATAAAAGCTTTAGGGGCAAAGGCAGCAACATCGGACTGTACAAGAACCCCCATGGAGAAGAAGGTGAAAATGAAACCACTTACTAAGACAGTAGGAATTCCCTCCCTGAACTTCCCTTATTTTGCCTTTTATTTCCTTAAATAGTAAATACACTCCATCTTCACACACACACAGATGCCATGTTATATATTTTAGGCAAATCAAGGCAATGGCCACAGTTATCTCACACAACTTAAGCAATATGGCTGACATTAAGCAACAACTTAAACTAAAACTGAAGTTAAAAGCAGATGTCCTCCAATCCATCATCCAAGCAAGGCTCTTTTATGGCCTGCAAGTCCATTTTAGTGAGAGATTCCATGTCTCTGCTCATAACCCTTCCTGTAGTCCTTTAGTGGAAAGAAAACAGATTTCTCTCACTTGTCATGCAAACAGCAGATAAAATATTAACTATGTAAAACACAGTGTACATTTAATCCGATTTTAGAATCAGCTCTCGCTGGACTGAACTTCTGCGATAAACCTACCGATAAAGCAAAGTGTTAAAGCGTTAAAAGCAATGTTAAAACTACACTGTGGATGATTCGACAAGGCAGAGAGAAACACCAGAGATCCTCCCCTGGTTTCACTTCTCGTGTTTGCTGTAGATGCAACAGCCATGTCTGTGTGCCTCTAGGCAAGGTGGAGAGCATGCAGGCGCCAAAGCATAGCTCAGAACCGTGACACCTCACCACAGCAGAGCACTAAGGCAAACATTCCAGCTGCCACTTCTCAGCTTTATTGGCAGAGCAGAGGCAAGAAACAAGACCACCTATGTTCCTCCTCTATCTGTTACTCTAGACAAGCTGGTCTAGCACTCTGAGACATTGTGGGAAAGTCAAACGTGATGGATGTAACAACAAAAAGTTTAGTCTTTTACTTTTGTCTTCCAAATAATTGGCTAAACTGGGGGCTAGTTTTAACCATCTAAGGTTTTGGTCTTCGTTTTCATTGCACAGTTAGATTTCCTTTTAGTAACGTCACATTCCCAGATCATTACCAAAAAAAGGGTTCTAAACTATGAATATCCAGGCTGCTTTAAACCATAACGGCCATGGTTTAAAGTTCCCAGAGTAATTATACTGTTTTAACCAGCTCCATACTCCAACTAGCTGCAGGGTGAAGTAATAATGCCAAACACAGAATTCCCAGATCAAATCCTGCAAAACTGCAATAGACGGATTTAACAAGCCGGCTATCTTTTGTTGTAATGCTAAAATTTAAACTGTATTTCTTTGTTGCATAAAGCCACACTACTATGATCTAAAAGGGTGCGATATTAAATAAAAGTTAAATACATAAGCTAAGTAACTGGTTTAACTCAAAGTAAATGTAGCTTTCCCTTGTCTATTCTGTCACATATTGTTACTACCACTATTGAGACTGGGAAAAGGAAATTCATACGTTTTATTCAAAAGAAGGAGATAAAAAAAATGTAATATGTGCTTGCTGAATTTGCTTTGAGTTCTTGATATTCATTTCTAACATTATGCCAGCATTATCATTTAAGTTGCTGACTTTCACCTCTCATGTATTTCACATCTATAATATTCCCCCAAGGACAACTGTAGCAAAGAACAGAACATTACCACAATGCAAATGGAGTTGAACTATGACTTAGACCCCAGAGCACAGGAGAGCGAGGGATAGAAGAATAAGTGAACGCTTGTGCCTCTTTTCAGCACTCTGCAACTCTGGAGCCTGGGAACTTCAGCAGCTTGGCCAGGCTCTGAGAAATATCCTGAGCTGTAATGTAAACATGCCTGAACTCTGATCTAGCATGGCCCTCCCCCCTCAAAGTTTAACCCAGCATTCTGTGTAAGGGGTTTGCCAGTGACATCACTTTCTCATTTCCTGAAGAGGGTAATGACCCTGGGGAGGATAGGCTGTTTGAAGTTTTGATGCAAATACAGCTGTTTTGCCCTAAAAGCAATTGTTCCTTAGCAAATGAGTGAGTTCGACTGTTTCATTTGAGCTTCAAATGATTCTGTCCAATAACAGACTGTGTAGTAAACCTATAAAGCCTTGTAAAGAGTTTCAGCAAAATGAAGAAGAACATAGTGTTAACATGATAGCATAAATGGACTTCCACACCCAGTTCACTCGTGGCAACTGTGATAATCTGATCTGTTTACAACAGAAGCTAGAACAAGTCCAGGAACTCTGACATATCAGGTGGCTGATTGTCAGATAAGTGTGAGAACTGTTGTAGATAAGCTCCTGTTTTCCAAACACAGAAGTGTCGACAACAAAAGCATCATAGTTGTTAAAGTTTGCTCACAATATGACTTCCAAAAACAAACGCTAATCTTACTCGGTTAAGAAGTGTCTGTTTTCTAAGCCTTGTTCTTTTGTAAACAAGGCAGCAAACTACTGCTTGTGTTTCACTTTGAATGCAATTCGTCCCCTCAATTCACCTTCAGTGCACTGCACATGAAATACACCTGAACAAGCTTGTTCCCACAGGGTTCCAGTTTCAGCACTGGGTAGCAAAGTACTCGTAGAAAGACACTCCAAGGCATTACCCTCCACCCCCCCTCTCTTTTTCCCCCCACTCGCACAATCCTGCCCTCCCTTCAATTAAGTCAAGCAGGAAAAACTTGACAAACCTCAAAGAGCTCTCTCAGCAGAAGAAATCACATCAGGCATGAACGGATACCTCTACAAGGCCCCTCTGAAGATACAAATGCACATAAACATGGTCCTTGCCTGCTAAGTGATTGCCCCAAGCTTGATACCTACTCTTATGTCTAGATTCCAGATGACGAAAAGCCATGAAATATTTTTTTTCATGTGGATTTAATAGCTACAACAGAGCACTAATATATTAGTCCTTCTAAAATTCCCCAATGACTTCAATAGCATAGATGAGATTTTTTTTTTGTATCTCAAGGTCGGCATAATGCTCGAAATTTAAGCAATGCGTTGGTAACAACTGGGAGCATGCTGAAAGCAGAACTCAACAACAAAGGGATACAGTGGGGACTCTCTAATCCAAACCCTTTGGGAATGGAGGCATTTCGACTCAGTGAAATGTTCACTTGCATGAACACAGTAACTACTGGAGTAATTTATATTCAGAACATGAAACAAGCATCTAGACAAATTCACAAGGGTCTATTGCAGACTCTAATTGCTGTTGACGTATCAACAAGAAAAATTAAAACAACTTTGAAAATTAGTTCCAAAAATGGTTCAAAGTTTAGTTTATGCAACAGGGGTGGGGCTAAAGGGGGGTCTGGGGTGGCTCCATTATATGCATTGGAAGATATTGGTTTGACTATAGATGGAAAATGATAAGTTTCTAAGTTTTGAAAGATGGGCTCCCCATCATGTACCTCACAGTGGTTTGGTCCACTGCATACCATTCCCTACCTTGTTTCCTTTGCAAACTCTAAACAAAGGATGTGTTAAACACTGGTATTTACTTCTACAACTCAGTAAAATTAAACATATTTGTTGTTGTAACCAGACTATATTTATTAGCATTACCTTGCTGTTAAATCTTGTGCCACTACCTTATTACGGGGCAGCTATGTCTCCTAATGCATGTTTATGGAAGTAGGAGGTCTGTGCACATCAAAATCATTTTAACATACTGAATTTTCAACAATTTTTCCATTGCATTTGTTTGCTTTTTATTTCTGACTAGTTGTTGGACACCCCCGTGCCACAAAATGTGTGTGCTTGGGCAGCACCAAACTGTGAATGGTACAAAGCAATATTCATTTAACAGTAAGATGAGGCTGAAGGAAAAAAATCAGTCAATTCTGACTTTTATGGCAAAACAGACTTTTTTTTTTTTATTTTTGGCTGAAGTGGTTATTTAAGCACTTATGAAAAATTACCATGATTACCTCTCTGTTAAATAAAATGATTTGATCAACTGAGATTTACACATACAACATCACAGCAGTTTCTATAATGTGAGAATAAGTAAGAGCAAACATTATTACACTGAGTACAAAAGAGCAGATTCGACACAAAACCAACAAAACTTGCGCCAGCAGGGAGCTGATTTTGCAAGGCTGATGCTCATGTATATGCATATTTTCAGTGTACAGTGTGTATTTTCTACACTGTTAGCATGGTGACTGAAGGTAAAGATGTTGCCTTGCAAGCTCTACTTGACACTGGAGACCACAGCCAAGGACAGCAAGCAAATTTCTATGGAGGAAAGGCTTTTAACTGGTAATGGTTCCAGTACAACTAAAGGATAAATTTATCCTAAGGGTCAGACGTTTATGAACCTCAAACTGCAGCAGATTAGACCCAGCCTACCTGGACTTCAAGAGGAGCTTGTTCTTCTGAGCATGTACCCACTTACATTGTATCAGCCCTTGAAGAGGATGAGATGGGTATAGTACATGATTTCTGCCGTGCTCTGTATCCGTCTTCAAAGACGGATACAGCTTTCCATAGGCTGCTGAATAAAACATAAGGACACGTGCAGCAGAGTGGGTTTTGTTTGTGTGTGTGTGCGTGCAAGTGTGAGTGGAAGTATGTAGGAGACGGGGAGTGGGATGAGATAGGGAGAGTGAAGTTCGCTTAAGACACTGCTGCTAGAGATGCTGTACAGCCGATGATCCATAAATTTCTTTGATTTGACACACATCCTGACTGGCCTGCTGGGTGTCTGGGAACTTCTGTCTTTCTTTAGCCATACTGTTCTTTGTTTTCTTCTTCTTACCTTTTTTCCTGTGTGTTCTCTGGTAGCATGGAACTGGATAACAAAATATAAATTAGTCCAGAAAAGAATAAAAGTGCGCTCCTTTAAAGGGGAGAAGGCATTGGCAATCTTGCCAGGTACAAAGATGTCCGAGATTTACAGAGAACTATTTCCAACACACTGCTGCTGCATGGCACTAGATTTGCTGAGTCTTGTCTTACTTTTAAATCTAATTATACTCTTTTTTTTTTTCTTTTAACAGAGAGGTGACATTAAATGCATCATCCAATCGATGATATTACATTAATGGTAACAATTATAATTTGTAATAATTGTCATAAGTAAACAGATCAGATCACATTGACAACAAGAAACAAACATGACCAAACTCTTTCTACCTCTCAGAAATTAGCAGTTTTTACCTTTGATAGGCGTCATCTCTCACACTAAAGGAAGCAGGAAAAGGATCCGATACATGTGTTAAACACAGAAGTCTTTTTTTGTTTTTTCGGTAAATGTTCATCTCCAACTCCCACCTTTATTAAGCTCTGCTGACCAATACACGTGTTACCTTTTTGATCTTTGCATCTGCACTGCACAACTTAAAGTCGTTTGGTTGAAATTTTTACTGCTGTTCACAATTATCTGATGTACAAGTAACTTGTACTCAGCTCACGAGAGCTTTTACTGCATCTGTTGTCGTAAAAAAACATGGTAAAAACCCGAGTGTCTCACAGGTCCTTTTCGGGAAAAATCCACTGGTGCACAGGAAGTGATGCATGTTTTCTGGCATCAACAAGATTGTTTGAAGCTGGGTAGTCAGCAACAGCTACCAGACAGACAAGAAAGAGCAAG
>VUQI01018687.1:1070-11311 GCA_015106735.1 Paratilapia polleni | reverse complement strand
CCCAAATAATATTTTTTTTCTTTTTTTTTTTTTTTTTTTAACTGTGGGGCAGGTCAGGGAAAAATGTGAGTATTGTAGCTTATCAAATTGTAATGGACAACTGACATAGAACCATCCCAATTTCCAACTGTCTTTAATATTTTTGAAAGAAACATATATATATCATTATACGGGGAAAAACATGCTTTTATTCCCAAAAATGAGCCATCAAAACATGCAAAGTTGAAGAATTTGTACAAAAATATGGTATCAAATCGCCACTGGCATCTTTTATACTTTGGTGCTTATTTTATGTTTCTTTCTGCCTTTTGATTTTGCTTCTGTGATGATCTTGTTACTTACTGTGTGCTCCACGGGGGTCATTAAAAAGAAAAACACAGAGCACTAGTGATAACACAATCAAATAACGACTAACAAGTTTAAAAAAAGTGTATTTCTTGCGGTTGAAACTCCTCAGTCTATGAACAAGCTTATTTTGGATTTTTAATACAACGACAATTTTACTGTAAAGAAAACACTGCATGTGATTATTTTCACATACAGTGTACTTAAGAAAAGTAAAGGATTGGTTTTGATGTAGCGACTATTTACTCATTTCCTATAGCATAAATTAGGCTTTTTGAATTCTCCATTTATGTTGATTAATAAAAACTGACTTGATCCTACTTTAATAAAAGGTTATCATCTGTGGCCTTCTTGACCTCTTATTGGACCACCCATCTTTGGCAAGGACTGTAATATCCCTTTAAGCTATGGTGGCCTGTAGATGACACAAACAATACAATCAAGTTTTCCCAACAGAGGGAGCGAGAAGTAATCTGGCTAATTAGAGCAGAGATCCTGGAGAAACGTCCAGTGAGGAGGCAATATATCACTGTACTAACTACTGGAACAATAAAACTGCTTTGTCATGTGCTTTGTTTTGGCATGAGAACAGGGGCTTTTCATCCCTCGTAGGTTAAATATTCAGCTGTGTTTGTTGTTGCTGGTGAGCGGCTGGAGGAAAGGGGGGGGATTCTACTTCAAAACAGAAAGTAAAGCCACAAACAGCAGCTGGTGAAGTTATTAGTGACCTGCTCATATTGATCAGTGCTCTCCAGATATTATGGACATCCTGTTCAGTTGGTTAACTTATAGGCAAAAAAAAGACGTTCCACCTTCTCCTGGATGCACACATATCTCTCAGTGGTGTTTAACTCCTGCTCCCTGAGTGATTTTAATCTAATCTGATCCAAACGTGGCGTCAACAAGCTCTGTCAGAGGAAGTCGAGCAGCCCAGTCTGCAGCTTTAGCGGTGTCCTACTTTATAAGGCCGTCAGTGGTGTTTGATTACACACAAACTGTATCACTTTATTAGGCTGTTAACTCTGTTATCAGTTAGTCAATGGGAAGAAGGGGAGGGGGAGTTCACTCACTTCATTATTACCACTGCTGTGGGGTCATGCTAACATTTCAAAGTACAACCTCACCTCCATCTGTTTATGTTCATCTGTTGTTAAACTTGCAGCTGCTGAGACCTTTTTTGTGTTGATTTTCTCCCTTCAGAACCATCTTTTTTTTTAATGAATTAATTTTTTTTGTAATTTTCTGTAGAGGGCGTTCACTCAAAAAGCTTCAAATTTATTATGTAAAATGGATGTAACCAAGCCATTTGATGTTACTTGTGCATAACTTATTTTGCATATTTCAAACAAAAATGCGCAATATTCTGAGTTTAACCTCCTGAGACAGAAGCTCTTGTTTGTGATGCAGTTTTAATTTCTCCTAGCTATTTGTGATTAGTCCGACCTGATAAGCATATAAACTAATCTTCCTCTTTGAACAAGAAGTTGTTACTTTGTTACTTGGTTGTTACACACTTATTTTTTTTTTAAGTATGTCCCCAAATGGGGACAATGGTCTTATTTTACAGCATAACGCAATAAAGTCAACATTGCTTAACAAAGTATAAAAAACTATGGAGCAGGATGAAGTTTAAAGTGCAGAAAAGCCAAAATGTAATGTTCCCATATGAGGACACAGGGTCTCAGGAGGTTAAAAAACCCACCAGTGTAAAAAGTAAGGAAGAAAAAGCCAGTGCACCAGTGACAGCCATGGTGAGGTATTATGTGTTTGGGTTGTGAGTCCTACTCTCCTGAACACAACAACTTTCAGATTTCTTCAAATTTGGCACTTGTACTCACAAATGAACTGATTGCAATTTTCCAGTTTATTTTATTTTATTTTATTTTTTGCACTAATTCACAACAGCAGTCTTTCCAAGGTGCTTTACACTGTAAGGTAAAGACCCTACAGTATTAGAGAGAAAACCCCAACAAACATATGATCCCCTATCCACCAAGCAGGAATTGGCAATGTTGGGGGAAAAAAATTCCCTTTTAACAGGAAGAGACCTCAGGCAGAACAAGGAAGCCATCTGCAGGTCAAGTTAAGTCAATTTAAACAGCACATTTAAAAATAAACTCATCAAAAGTGCTTTCCAGTTGAGGCAGAAGATTACCAGTGCAAATATACTAAAATATATGGAGTAGGAATGTTGTAGTTTTTCCTTAAAAACCAGAATATATCCTTCTGATTTACAGCTAAAAACCAGCTGATTTTTGAGAAATACACCATTTTTCATAGGTTTCACTAGAAATTAATTGGAATTAAGTGAAATAATTGTTTAGCACCAAATTAGACATGTCTCTGTGTTTTCAAAAATTATATAATTATATAATTTAATTAAATTCTAGGTTTTTCAAGCACAGGAATTACCCAAATATACAGCAAAATGTTTTATGTATGGCCTGTTTAGGCCTTAGTCAAACAGGCTTAGAGACTGGTCTGCGACCCCCTGGCAACCATGGGTCACTAGAGAAAAAACATGCGTTCCCCCACTGGTTAGTGAGTGGTTGCTGGAGGTTGCTGGGAGTTGGTAGGTGAAATTGGGTGCAAAGAGGTATACAGTGCTGCACGAAAACCACCTTGTGATTGCTTTGGAGAAGTTGATGTTTTCCATCCAAACTGTGGGCAACCACAGCAATCTGCTAGTGAGCAATGCAATCACAATGAGGCTTTTGGTGTAGCACTCTCTTTGCAACTTATTATCACCTAGCTTCAGCCAGCAACCTCCAGCAACCACTTGCCAATTTTGAAAATACGCATTTTCCCCTAGCAACTGGATGTTGCCAGGGGGTTGCCGACCAGTCTCTAGGCCAGTTTGACTAAGGCCTAAAACAAACTCTTAACGCAAGAAGACAGTTATAAAAAACATCTCATGAGCTGAATGTTTACACATGGCTACCAGTGATAAACACTCTTATTCTTCTAATTACTCCAAACCAAAGAAATGTGTGTTTTTATTACTACAGTTTGGATTTTGTGTTAATCACATGAATAAAAAGAAACAACATCTTAATTTGTATAAAAATCTGAGTCCTCAAAAGAGACCTTCTCCTATTCAGGCTCCTGTTGCAGCGGGTACATTAACCGAGAGTGACGCAATGCTTCATTTCAGCAGCCACCCAAGAACATTATGCTCCAAAACACAATCTATTTAATACAAAATGACACAGTTTCTGCCATCAGGGGATTTCTGCAGGTCTCCAAACCAGGAGCGTTGTCATTTTGCATTAAAGGACACCAGGTGAGCTGGAGCATGGTGGCGTGAGGAAATGAAAATGTGACAACGGTGTATGAGCTGTAACTTTAACCGTTATTAGTATCCCAGTTATTTCCTTATTTTTTAAATATATATATAACACTTATCTGTTTGAACATGTAAACATCACATCCTGTTTCAGAAACACAGATAAACCTTAACCAGGTACCTTAGTCCAATAGAAACTAGGATATTATGGTAAGTAAACACCAGATTCAGAACATGTGCAGGCGCTTTCTCAGCACGTCACATTAGCAGTTAGACAGTAAAACACTAAATATAATAAATAATGCACTGAAATGAAATGAAAGTCACACCAATAAAGCAGAGGACAAATGTTACTGTAGCTGCAGCCCAATGACACAGTCTTTAGAAGCATGATAGAGAGATCTGAATCTCTATTTTACAGCCAAATTTGTAAAATAAAATACAAATAAAGGTTGCATCACATAAAAAAAAACCCAGTGGAAATGTAAAACTTGCACATATTACAAGAATATCAATGCAGGTTAGTGCCTAAAGAAAAAACATTTTCCTTCATCAAGACCAGAAGATATCAGTAAAAGTGCAATGACTAAGAAAAGTAATTTTATTTACATGCACCACTTGAACTTGTTCAATAAAAGCGTATTTGGAAAAAGTAAGTAATTTCTATTATGATATAATAGGCATGTCAGCAGCACCTTCTGAAACAGAAAAGCAGAACAAATACCTGTATGCTTCTGTATAGCACATATGCAGACTTTACTATTTGTTTCATTAACGCAAGTCACAACGTCACTGTAATAATGAAGACTAGCTCAAGTTTTCTTTATATTGTGCAGGTCTAATATGAATGCAAATAATAAACAATACCAAAATGGATTCATGTACTTAAGAGGACATATAACCAGGTCTCAAAACCAGGACACTGGTGAAGCTTGTCACAGCATGTTACAGCAGAGCCATAAAGACCATCTCTGCTGATGATCCAAGAAATATCATTAAATGTCTTGTTGTTAGACTTGTTTACTGTCATCTAGAAACTACATTAACACATGGATCTGGATCTGTCTGATTGAGTTAGTTGCCTTTTTTATGCTTTAAAATGAGGGGTGGCTCAAGACTTTTGCACAGCACTGTATCTGGATAAACCCCATGAGATGTAACATCTCATTCTCAAGAGGGTCTTTTAACAATGATGATGATAAAGGCTCCAGACTATACTATATTTTTGTAAGATGAGAAGGCCACTGTGTCACATTAGGCGGGTATAGTCACGACTTCTTGAAGACTGAGCCAGGTACTGACAACCAACAGACACACAACTGCAGACACGAGTCAGCTGGCCTCATGAAGACGATAGTGTGGGCTGTTTGTCCTTTAACTAATCTTTCATTTTGTCATGTTTAAAAACATTCTCACTCGCAACTCGTCAAATACTGAGGCTTGGTCAGGAACCCCTTCTTTAAACAAGGCATACCCCCCCCTTTGTGTCTTTTTCCGACGCACTGGGATTCCCCTGTACCACAATGTTATGACTTCAAGAACAAAACTCTACAAAAGCCTGCATTAGGAAGCAGGTGGGGCCACATCTATTTTACTCTCCCTTTTGATCTTGCCTTTTCAGTCACCGTTTGGCTAGATTTAGAGTACTTCAAGACTACTTGGTAAGTTTTGCAGCAAGTTACTTGGTTAGGTTTAGTAGAGGAAATACGTCTTTTTTGCAACATTTAAACACGTTAAAAGGCAAGCTTCTCCCACCTACAACAAGCTTCACACACATTTCTCTGATGTCGATAGTTACACTTCCTCCGACAGTTTTTCCCACGCTCCCCGTGAGTGCATTTCGGACTTTGAGGGACTCTTATTGACCCTAGCACACTGAAAAATGACCTGGAAAAAAAAACCTATAGGTCCTGACCAAGAGTCAAGCGTTAGAATTTCAGTCCTCCCATTGGACATCACAAACACTTCATGGAGGTTGACATTTCAGGCGAGATAAGCCAGTGTTAAGATGCAGTGTTGGTTTACACAAGATAAAGCCATCAACTGTCATGTGGGGCCATTATGGTGCTAATATTGTCAGACTCTGGCATAACCATATCTAAGCAGTTGGATGATTCGTGCCTAATCCTAACCAAACCTTAGAGGATAATGTTGACTCATGACGCCCTCTGTGTCAATTCTAAGTTTATCTACAGATGAATAGAGTCATTTTCTGCTTCTAAAACTCACCAGTGAAGAGCACAAAGACTCTGCTTATGAGTTCACTGCTGTTTCCAGTAAATATCAGGCCCGGTGTGACACATCGTCTCTCTTGATCTCTGACAGTCATTCCCTTTCCTGGAAGCAGACGGCCTGTAAAAACGTGACTCTCTCTTTCAGCATGGCTACATTTCACAGACAGCAGCCACACAAACCAAACTTTGTTTTTTTAAATAAACTGGCTTGTTATTGCCCTCATTATGCTGTCGTAGCCTAGTTAATCTGTTTTCAGGGAGGCCACTGTGCTCTCCGCGTTGTGCTGAGTCAGCCTTAACCAGCAACAAGCTTTAATGGAGTCAGCATTAGTTGTCTATTAATTATAGCTGACTGATAATTTTCCTGTTTTGTTCTTTTTATTTAACAACCCACAATAAAACGGCTATGCAAATGAAGCAGTCAGTGTTGTATTTCTTGTGGTTATTGTTGATATTTTGGTTGCTCGCAACCTCGTCAGGGGGTCATCACACTTTTCTTCTACTTGTTCTGTTGAAATTCAACCTTTTAATTATTTTGAATCACTTCCAAGTTTTGAAGAGCAAACAAACAGTTTCATGGATAATTTAAAAAGTACTATTCATTCTTAAACTGCAGGGTAAGCTAAAAATGTCAGAACTTTTAACTGGAAACAGGGTGAAATACGTGCAAAAAATACAGCTATGTAAAGTAAGAACTCATGCACTCAAATCTATGTTATTTTACACTTATAAATAGCTAAATACTCATATACTCAACATTTATATGATTGTTTTACTTCGCTCAGTGTACTTCAAAGCCCAGTGAGTCAAAGGGCCTAAGTTTACCCCCTGTCAGTTCTAAGCATAGGGGAATAATTTAATTTTTTAGATAAAAGTTACATCCTTTAAGGTACTTAATGTATCTGATTAGCTTACTGTTCCCATTAAATGCTTTTGCACATAAACAGCTTGAAAAAAATTACAAAATCTAACAGAATAAAGAACCAAGCAAATGACTTAATACAGTTTTACCTGTTCAGCCGTTATCTCTCCACTTTAATATGATTTTTCCAGCCCCTCCACTGGTATATCTACTATGTCTTCATGCTGAATTTTGGAAATAAACACTCTGCTGCTCTGTCTGTGCCTCCACAGTGAGCGGTTAGTGTTATAGCGCGGGTGCATTGAGCTTTATGAGTTAAGTTACACAAATTAATCTATGCAACAGTTTTCAGTTGTTGAAATTTTTAGCTCCATACATAAAAACATAAGTAAAAATTAGTAGCACAAACACAAAAAAAGGCAATAAAACAGTTGCATAGCCAGGGTTTGCCTGTATAACAAGTACTTTCACTAATGTTACTTTAAGCCACAGACAGTCTAAAAGATGGACGAATGAATCAGGGTACCAACTATTGGTTTATGAAGCCTTGAGATGAGCATTTTCACAGTTCCCATCTCTGTGTTTTGAAACCGGATGTGACGAGTGAGGGGCAGATCTGACTGTGACACTGCACACTCATTGCCTAGTGGCTTGTCAAGTCATTAGCCAATGATCATACCCTGGATAATCTTTTCTGACACACGTTTTGTTCAATATGACCCGAAACAAGTGACTGGAAGAATAAACTCATTAGGGTACGTTGTTACAGATGTCAGGGAAGAGTGCCGTTTCCCCATTGACTGCTATAGAACTGAAAGGTTTTTCTGCAACCGCAGGCATTGCCCCCTGGTGGCCATTAGAAAGAATGCAAGTTTAACGCACTTACACATTGGCTTGACTTTTCAGACCCGAAAGCTACAGCCATCTTTCATACCGTTTATGCTTTAAGCACATTTTGGTGATTACACTTCTATGCTTTTACTTATGAACATATTCCTGTGTTACTACTTTATTCAGTAGAAGTGTGACTATGACTTCCATCTTAAGAGGGGAAGTATTTCAATTATAGCAGCATCATAAAGTTTAATAATGTCAAGATTAACAATGTTTTTTTTTTTTTGTTTTTAAATCCCTATACCCATATATTGTTTTGTTATTGTAATGGTAGAGTGATTAAACTAATCATTCAAGGAGTCGATCTGAGTCATCAGATCGGATCTATAATGATGATGATTATGATGATGTCACTGTTCCAGCTGGAATATAATCGTGATGATGATTTCACCACGAGGAGGCAGCAAAAGGGCTCTCTGCAAATTATTTGACGGCCTCTGATCACTGTGACTCAAATTTCCAAGAAGTCATCTGACTTTGGACTGAATGACACTTAACACAGACTGAAACTTACAGTTGTGTGTCCAACAGTAAGTGAAACTAATGGAAGCTCATACTGACTGATTTTAGCTGAGACACAAACCATCAGAGAGAAGGGGTCGTCCGTTTACCACCACAGAGTCTGAGGTGCTCTTCTATCCTCAGCAGCTCTAGGACATGCCTTTAGGACAGCAAATATAAGTGAGAGAGGAGCTGAGCTCTGAAGGCAGCAGAATATAAACAACATCATGTGTTTAATTTGATTTGATGTTTTTTCCTGAATTCATACTTCTCATGGTGAGGTTGCATGAATGTGGACTTCGGACATCTGGTAGAGGGAACTACAATATCAACAAATTAGAAGATGCAGAAGAGACTGATGCTTAGCTGTAGCAGTTCAGTGATTTAAGCATTTCTGATGTGGATCCTGAAACACTTCAGCTGCTGACGGACACGCTTTGAATGGCACAAAGACGTCCAGTCTCTTTAACTTGTGACCAAATCCACAGAACTGTATTTCTAGTCTGTCGGTTTATATGATTTGACAAAACTCCACCCACAGGATTTTGCTCCACCTACAGTGAAAGTTCTGGTTTGATTCATTCAGATGGTGCTGAAATTTCAAACCTGTTTTGACTGACATTTTTGACCAGGAGTTCCTCAGGGCTCCTGATTAAGATATCTTTTAAGTTAGTGGTTTTTCTTCAGACTTGTACTTGTACTGAGGTACCTTGAAGGTTGAAAAAAATGGAAAAAATGTAGAGAAACTTTATACCATACATTAAAGAAAAGTGAAGCCTGCATTCTTAGTAATGGCCAGCAGGGAGCGCCTCCTCTGTTTTTTTTTTTGGTTTGTTTTTTTTTTAAGCCCAACTGCATAGAAGTCAATGGGAACATGGCCCTGCTTCTTGATCTATGACCTCAAGTACACGCCTTTCTGATAAATATATGGTCTTAATTGCTACTTTCTAATAAAACATGAAGTCCATTTTGTAAATTATGGCTATTAGTGTCAATAAAGGAGGTCAAAGCAGGGTATGATTAAGGTGTGGCTAATATGAGTATGCCGAGCAGTTTCTCAGTCAGATCCGCCCCTTGTTCATCACGTCCAATTTTTAAACACCAAAATAGCGAAATGGCAAAAATGCTCAGCTCAAGGCTGCATGTTGGGGCTTACCAGTGGGTGATGTCATGGTGGCTACATCCAGCTTTATATACAATGCTTAACAAATTTATTACACTACCACCCAATGTAAGGTTTATGCCACAGCTGCCATAAATTAACAGTATCGATAATGGTATTTTTAATGCTAAAATATAATTATTGCTGTTATCAATAAATTTTCAAATTCAGTTTTACAAAAAAAGCAGAAAAAAATGGTATAGCAGATTATTATTTTTTGATTAAGATACCAAATTACAGTTATTTACTCGCATTCCTGAACAGATAAATGAGTTTTAGTGATTGAATATTATGCTTGATTAGTTTCTGACTTCTAAGAGAAGTCCAGTGTGCCGGCTCAAATTTGGGTATAAAAACTGAAAAGGAAAGAGTCCGCATTTAAGCACTCTGTGATGCTGGATGGTCTTTCTTGTTTTTGTGACAGGTGGGATAACAAATTTGTTAAGCACTGTACGATCTGTGAGAAAAACAGACTAATCAGATTTTTCCTGTTATTCGTTTAAACTGAGAAGCCCTAAACCTTCAAGTACAACTTCAACCTAAATGTCTGCTTCAAATAGAAGTACTAGCAGCCACAAAAAGAAAGAAAAAAAAAAGAAGAAAAACAGGAAGTCCGATAACAGCTATGATAACAGAGGAAGTTTAGAGAAACTGTTTATATAACAGCAGCTGAATGTTTGCAATAAAAGCAACAAATGCTGATTGCAGTGTTGCCAGGTGTAATATATTCATTGTATTTGTAAAGTATCTTACCCATTGAAGGTATGAAGGTATGCTGTGCAAACACTGACTCTAGAAAACCCTAAATATGCAATAATTGCAACATGTCATAAAGCTTTGTGGGTTAGTTTCCAATAGTTTAAAATTATAGTTGTTCATTGATTGTTTGCCTCATAGAAAACTGACCTTTGATCTTTGCCACATTTTCATTTCATAATTTGTAGATAAATCATCTTT
>VUQI01018678.1:4227-16145 GCA_015106735.1 Paratilapia polleni | reverse complement strand
ATTGCTGTTGGGTGACTTTATGCCATTCCTGGTGCAAGAATTCAAGCAGCTCAGCTTTGTTTGATGGCTTGTGACCATCCATCTTCCTCTTGATCACATTCCAGAGGTTTTCAATGGGGTTCAGGTCTGAAGATTGGGCTGGCCGTGACAAGGCCTTGATCTGGTGGTCCTTCATCCACACCTTGATCGACCTAGCTGTGTGGCATGGAGCATTGTCCTGCTGGAAAAACCAATCCTCAGAGTTGGGGAACATTGTCAAAGCAGAAGGCAGCAAGTTTTCTTCCAGGATAACCTTGTACGTGGCTTGATTCATGCGAAGAGCCAGGCTGAAGTTTGCAAAAGACCATAAGGATTGGACCATAGCGGACTGGAGTAAAGTCATCTTCTCTGATGAGTCTAATTTCCAGCTTTGTCCACCAGATCAAGACCTTGTCATGGCCAGCCCAATCATCTAAATAACAATTAAATTGCCTTTATTCTCAAGCATGTTCATGTTAAACCTAGAAAAAAAGAGGTTGTCACCAAAAGGACAAGATGTAGCTGTGTAGAAAAGGGACCCCTTTTTGACCCATAGAATTTAAATCAATCAAATTTAAATTAAAACACACCGCAACAGGAGTAATACCACTGGTTACAAAGAAGAGAAGTACATCACAAAAAAAATGTGTTTACAAGAAAGCAGTGAAATCTCTGTCCTCATTTAAGCCAGGATGGTTTTGCAGCTTGTAACCGGAACTGAAAAAAGCTTCCCTTTGGTTAAGTTTCATTCCAAGCATTGCACAGTGGTGCAGTGGTTAGCACTGTTGCCACACAACAAGAAGGTTCCTGGTTTGAAGGTTGTTGTATAGAGTTCCTCCCACAGTCCAAAAACTACATTTTAAATTTGTCATAGGTGTGAATGTGAGCATGAATAGTTGTCTATCTCTGTGTGCTAGCCCTGTCATGTTTTCATATGGACGATTGGATGTGGTCAATGCCAAGAGCTTGTAATGTGGATAGTTTGATCCTATGGAGGTCCAGGTAGTGTCTAGGCATTAGGTAATATTTCTCTGCTCTGGAAACCTCTCTCTGTTCTTCAAATGTTCTTTCAGAGTGGGACAGATGACAAGTTTTACAATTAATTAAATGATTAATAGTAAACTCCTTCTCAGCTCACATCCCAAACAAACTCTGAATCCAGGAAGCGCTCCTACTCAAATATTGTTGCAAGTTTTTTTAAGCATCAGGTTCAATTCAGTCTTGGATGTTAACTTTTCTTGGGAATTTGTTTTTTTGACAAGACAAACACAGAAAATCACCAGACTTACTCTTTATCCACATTTATATACTTACAATACTAAGTCAGGATTGAAGCAGGCTTGTTGTGTAGTTGGAGCTTTGTTTTCTCTGAGTTCCTCCTTAAAATGAGCCACAGGCAAGCCAAAGTGAGTGTTAACAAGAGGAATACCAGCCACTTCCAGCAGTGAGCATCAACTCGCCCGCTGGAGCCAGCAGTGGGCAAATATTCATCCCTGCTCACGTAATCATTTTGACTTCAGTGTGGTAGATCTGAGGGCTTGTACTTATGACCTGCAGGGCCTCAGGGTAACTACAGTACAGTGGCTTGTTTGGATCATGTGAGCTGGAATGATGAGGAAGTATATATGTTTTAAAATATCTGTTATGTCCGGCGGAGGGAATACTTTCTCAGTCATTTATGACTTTGTTTAAAGTTCAGCTTTAATTTCTTAAAGAAAAATCACAATATTATTCCTAAATTAGCATTTTTATTATCATGAATGTTTAGGGGATTTGAAGGGGAACGGATGCAAATGTTCACTCTGTGTATCCCAGTTTTTCAAGGCAAAAACCGAGAAAATTACTCCCTCATTATCCTGAAATCACTTTTTAATTTGAATGAATTGACTTAGGCAGAAAAATATTACATACTATGTTGAGACTGTGTCATGCAAAGTAGTGATAAAGTGTAATAAAGCAGATGTGCCCTATTTCTAACTTTTTAAAAACAGTGTAACATTGCAGGCACACACACATGCACACAAACACACACACACGTACACACTCTGATAGCAAAGGCGGAGCAAAGAGTAGCAAAGCAGAAAGCGAGAGGAGGGTTCACCATCTTCTCTGTTAAGCCTGGCTGACTAATTCTTGCTGCTAATTTGCGTTTGGTTAATTAACTAATTACTGAGGATGTCTGAGGGCGAGGCTGTCTGTCAGCCTGTATCAGTAATTATTTTCATCGTTTTAATTAGACTCACACACTCCTAGACTCAATTTCTCCTTTCCCACAGAACACACACACACACACACACACACACCACACACACTGAAGCATGCTGCACTTTGTAAACAATCTGACAACAGCACAGAGATGCTATAATGTCCATATGGTGATAAGATAAAGGTTCAAAATAATAATTTAAAATTCAGCATTATCCTTTATAGTGAAAGAGGAGGCTTTTTCTGATTAATTATTATCTTTTGAAAATGATACAGGGACCTCCAGTTAGAAAGGTTTAGGTCTATGCTGCTAACACCACTGAGTCCCAGCATGGTGCAGAGTGTGTTTGGCTTCAAAGGAATAGTTTGACATTGGTGGTCTTAGCTAAGAAGAAAGCTGGATAATATGATCAATACCACTCTCATATCTATCCAGTTAATAAGAACCTGGCTCCATGGGCTGGTTAGCTTAGCTTATCACTAAGTCTGGAAACAGAGGGACACAGCTAGCCTAGCGCTGCCTAAAGGTAACAAGACAAGACATCCTTCTGGATATAACCCCCATAACAACAGAGTTGTTGGCCCCAGCTTCTATTTTAACAAAGCTATTTGAGAAGGGAATCAAAAGTCTTACCAATCAAAATGAATTACTGTTAGTTCTTGAAGCTTACGTTCAGACAGAAAGAAAAAGAGTAATGTTAAGTTGCTGCACTGCCATGGGCCTATTATTACACTTACAGATTGAAACAGGAAGTACAGTTTCAGTAATAAATTCATTTGTTGGAAAGTTAATTTGATGGTAAAACACTTAATAGCGGTCTAATATAGCCTCAGACAGCATTTTACAACTCAAGAAGTAAAATCACATCATTCACACTATAAAGTTTTTTTTCATCTACTAAAATTGTAAGCTTGCACAAATTTAACAAACCAGTGTGCTGCTAAATAGTTTCAATACAGCTTCCATCCATTTTCTTCCCCTTATCCAATTCGGGGGGGGGGGGTTCACCCTGGACAGGTCGCCAGTCCATCACAGGGCCAACACAGACAGACAGACAACATTCACAACTACAGTCAATTTAGAGCCACCAATTAACCTAACCCCACTAACTGCATGTGTTTGGACTGTGGGAGGAAGCCGGAGTAACCGGAGAGAACCCACGGAGATACGGGGCGAACATGCAAGCTCCACACAGATGGTGGATTCGAACCCAGGACCTTCTTGCTGTGAGGCAACAGTGCTAACCACCGCACCACTGTGCTGCCATTCAAAAGATGGAAGTAGCCTCCGCATCTGAGAAGGAAAGCCAATGTGCCAACACCCTGCATTCTTTTTAATGTGTCCTGATGTTAGATCTCGTTTTCGAGGGGATCCATTTTTAATGGCCAGCAGAATTCCAGCTATATAAAAGCACATGGGAAAATGACCCTACTGCTCACTTGATTCACGACCTCAGTACATTAGTAAATTATGGTCCCCTTTAGACATTAGACTTTAGAAAATATGAAAAAAATAGGGTGTCATTTAGGGCCTGGCTACCTAGTGATTTACTAGTCACTTCTGTATGCATGTGCAATGTCCTAAGTTTCTAACTAAGCTCCTTCCCTCACTCATGATGTCTGGTTTCAAAAAATAATATGGCAAGAGACAAAATGCCTAACATCACCCAGCAGGTGATAGCTTTCATATAGAGTGTCTATAGCCAGGTTCAGCATTTTTTTATTATGCTGTTTATTGTCAGGGTTATTTATTTACTGGAGCTTCCTGCAGGATCCATGCTTTGCCAGTCAGTCCCTTTAGTAAAATCCATGAAGAGGCCATGCAAAATGTTGTGTATGTCAATTCCAAAAATAATGTACAAGTACTTTTAATCTACTGCTTTGGTTATGAAGCCATTATGTTAATAAAATTAACCAATGCTGATGTTGTTAGTACTCTACAGAGAGGGGATGAAAAGTGCAACCAGTGCTGCTGAAATGCCTTTGTATCCCCAACCACCTACTGCAAACTTCTCCTTAAAAAAAATTGTGCTGGTAAAATGCAAGGGGCTGAAAATGAAGCCAGTGCAGAAATATCAAAACTGAGTCAGTGCCCATAGACTCCCATGTTCCAATGTCCAACTTTAGAACAGAAACAAACATGTTTACAGCCTAGTCCAAAACTACAGTTTTGGTCTCTGTAGCTGATTTAACCCTTGATAACAACTGAGTTAATTCGTTCACCTGTTTTCTATGTCTTAAAGTTATGCAGTATTAGGAACGTGATTGTTTTGAGTGCCAGTTGCCGGGGTAATCTGACTCACTGAACTGGATCTCTCAAATGTGTTTGTGGTGTTGGCATCCTTGGGAGTATTTGTAATTAAATTATCTGACAAATAACATGGCTTCCTCTGCAATTACAGACCATCCAAGAAGTTTGTGCTCCAGTTTTAGTGAGTGAAATAAATTTATTTTATTTGTGTTACTGAGCACTTATTATCAGGGTTGAGGGTTAATAGGTTGAGCCTTCAGAACATCCCAAAGCAGTGGGTGACCACTTCCATCTTTTATAAACAGTCAGTGCTATGAGTCAGTTCGATGCTTGTCCCAACAAAGTGAACAACATTAACAATCATGAAGTTCTGGGTCATCTTTAGACAATGACAAGAATCACATAATAGACGGACATGTGTTTGTTTAGTTCAAACACAGATGGACAAGGTGGTTTGAAAAATGATCACAGGTCAATAATTCCCAGCTACACATCATGAAATGATGTGACTGGAGCCTAAAATCCTTAAAAAAAAAAGAGAGAGAGAGAATCCTGTCTCATTATTTTTCTGTAAAGCTCTAAATTTGCTCCTTGCTTTGGTGTTGAAATCATTGTTTGTTGGCTTATTGTTGTTGTTTAGATGTTGCATGCCCAGAATAAAATGCCTCATCAGCTTTCTGTCGGGTCAGATCCTGGCAGGGAGAGAGAGCTGCAAATAGTGAGCAGATCTCTGGCAGAGCGGCCGCACAGCAGATTTCATCCCAAGAAGCCAACTTTAGTAAACAGGCAGAACTAATGAGGACACTGAATACACACACATAGACAGGCAGACATCCACACCCACATACACCCACACACACACACACACAACTCAGTGTCTGAGCATTTGGAGGCCCCAGGGCCCTGGGGCCAGAGCAGCCCAGATACCTGATGGGAGCAGGGACATCAAAGCTGCAGGATTAGAGAGAGGAGAGAGGAGAGAGTGCTGCAGGGAGGAAATGCTAACTTATTATCCGCTTCCCAGCTAATCCTGTTATCTACAGAATATAGCTGTGTTTAACCCCCCTACACACCTCCCTCCAACAACACACACATACGGTGTACACACACAGCATTCAGTGTTCGGGGCTTCAGCAGTCTCCCTGAGTTCCCCCTGTTTCCACCCTGGACCCCCAAAAACCATCTGCGTGTGCATCTTAGTTTTAGATAATGTAGATGTAGTTGACCCTTCACCACTTGCCCGAGTCCTGTTCTTTCATCTAGATCCTTCTCAGGCAGCCTAGTTAGGTTAATAACTTGTTCCCAAACTGGTCTTGAGCTCCACGACCGTTTTTGTAGGCTTTCAGGTGATGTAACACGCCCTCTGGCAGACATATTGGGGGTTTACAGATCAGGGTCGCCTCTGGCTGAGTGAGGCACCAAAGCTGAATATGATTTAGTTCCCCCCAACCTATT
The DNA here is from genome assembly GCA_015106735.1 of Paratilapia polleni. NCBI lineage: Eukaryota > Metazoa > Chordata > Actinopteri > Cichliformes > Cichlidae > Paratilapia > Paratilapia polleni. The sequence continues at coordinate 10,216 of VUQI01018678.1, read as the reverse complement.
ATCATTCATGTGCCTATATTCACAAACAAGATCCAATATAGAATAGTCCTTTATAAACTATAAGTCACAAATGGATTGTAAGTCACAATTAACTAACTTGCTTTTGAATTTAGCTCAAAAATATTTAAACAGCAGTCATTAAACTCTAACTGACACAAACCAGCTTTGTGATTCCACCCCTAATATGTAAAGATGAAAGGGTGCAAAACCAATGAAGATTACACCTCAAAATCTTCCTGTTTTTAATTGAAATGCATTTGGATTTAATCACAGATACGTGTTCCCAAGGACAAGAAAGATGTGCAAGAAAAGTGTGCAATACCAGTATGTTGTGTTCAGTTGCTGACAATGTGCAAGCATACATTATTGGACTCCACTCAGAAAGACTGATCTGGTTTGCCATGCTCACTTTATCTGGTTCTTTAACCCTTTCCAGCCTGAAAGCAGACCTGGGACCAGGCTTTATCTGTTATTAAAATGCAAAAGTTGTAAAGCGTGGAACATTTAATGAAGAGGCCACAGAGTACTACTATAACTAAAACTTATGTAACATTAGTTGTACTTTAATTCTGTTGCATCCATTTTGGTAGAGTTGCAGTCAAGGTTATTATAGTTAACTAAAACTAAAAGTAGATAAATATTCAGTTTAACTGACTATTTTTTCTTTTTATTTCAGTTAATAACTGAAATAAAAAGAAAAACTAGTCTATTAAAAAAATAGCTAACTGAAACAATATTGTATAGTTACAAAACAAACTTAAGTCTTTCTCAGTTTGGTTGAATTTGTCAACTGAAAAAGCATGATGGGATTTTAGGACATATGTTTGAGACTGGGAGGTCTGCATGACCTAGATAAAACTAAACTAAAACTTAACATTTTCAAAGAACTGAAACAGGCAAACCCACTGTGCAATCTAACTGAAAATAAACTGAATTGAATGCAAAAATGTGCAACTGAATAAAAATAAAAACTAATTAAAATACAAAAGTGCAAGAACCCTTGACAGTGTTTTGAATCTGTTTAATAAAATCAGTGTTCAGTGACAAATTTATACAGAGGCTCCTATTTAGTCTCTAATTTACAGATTTGATTGGGCAGAATTACCATTAACATTTTTTTTTTAATTAAAGTTTTTATTCACTACAGTGTCAAAGGCTGCGGTTTTGTGACAGCCACTGGTCTCCCAGAGATACAAACAAGGTGTCCTTTAGTGAGAGCAAAAGATCCAGTTTGAAAGAGTGACAAAGTAGGAGTGGTGGTCACAAGGGGGACGTCACAAGACAGTCAAGCCATTATTTGTGTGGGGAGCTTTATTTTTGCTTTGGTTTCCACTTGTTGTCTGTCATCCATCAAAACCTACTTGATTAGGTTAAAAATAAACTCGAGGTTTGGATTCAAACATGCCTTTTCAGGACATTAATCTTGCACATTGATTAAAGGGTAACCTCAAATCTCCCAATGGTCTGTTGGTTGAGAAGAAAAGACAAATTATATTTCAGAATTCTCCCAAGTGTGTCTTATCAAACCTGAGGTTGCCCATTTTGGCTGTAAATGGCTGTATATTTTTTTTAGATGGTAATTTCAAAAACAACTTTTGGTTTAGTGGTTGTCTTTATTGGCATGCCTTCAGAAGCTGAAAAAAGTTCACTCCCCGCACCCCGCAATTTGTTTATTTATTTATTTATTTTTTATCAATCTTTAACACTAAAAAAGGATCCAAGATGAATGTCAGGGTTAGGCTTGGACTGAAAATCCACGCCAATATCTTCAGAAAACTCTGGTATTAGAGACTGAAGAAGCTGCACCTCCACATTTGAATATACTAACGTGCTACAATATAGCATTTCAAAAAGGAAAAAAATACAGGATAAATGTAGGTTTAAAAGTTCATGACATGAGTCTTTGCATAATTTATATTTAAAGATTTTATTTAATAAATAATTAAAGTTTTTTGTAAATTTCAGTTGATTTCTTATGACAGTACATACAGAAAAAATACGCACATTTGAACCTATATTTCTGGGTTGTGCTTTATATATGTTTGCATTACACATGCTTACTATTGTCAGTAGTGACCTTGCTTGCTAGTTAGCCATCTTCTGTAGGCTGAAATCAGTAATTTGGAAATAATCTACGTGTCAGACTTTGCTTTATTAGATAAAATATGTAACCCTCAGACTTCACAGGCAATGCTGTAGTCAGACATTAAAACAATGGATTTTACAACCTCTCCAAGCGATCTTTACAAACTCAACATTTCAGTTTATTGAGCTGTCTCTACTCAGTTCAGTTCAAACAAGGCTGCTGTTTTGTTTGAGAATTTAAGGCACACGTAGTTATTTCTTACTGTAGGAACCAAATAAAGAGGACGAATGTGAAGCTTAATTTATTTTTTTTAATATTTTCTATGTGTCAGATACTTTCAAAAATTTGGTAATTCATTTATATGGACAGAGTTGATGAAGAGAAATTTTGTTATTAATTTTCAAACACTGCATGTCTGCAGGTGTTCTTCGGAATCACTTTAGGTGTGCCAGTACATTTCTTAGATGTTAGGTTTCTGACAACATGCTCGTGCACAGTGTGTTTGGGCTGAAAAATAAACTTTTGATTATTAATCTTTATTTTGGGCTTCATGTAAATGATTTCAAGGTAATTACACACCAAAACAACAACAAGTTATTTTAATTCCACTACACGGCTGCGTGCAGGCAAAGGTAATGGTTCTGCACATTAATTTATAGCAGGTATGAGAGTTTCTTCTGGCCATAATTAGCTCATTGTCCTTTCTGACCATAACACCTGTAAAATAAAAAAGAGGAAAAAAGGAGTGTGGGGAGGGGGGAAGATGAAAGAGAAAATTCCTTGCAGATAATGTTTATGTGAACAGAAGCAGTAAAAGAATATGGTGTGCTAATACATGTAGATGAAGTGAAATTGTCATTAGACTAATCAGCACTAAACTAATTGGGAGTCATGGACCCTCCTATCTGCTAATTCTAACCCTAAACCCCAGCTCATATCTGCAAGCAAATGGAGGAAGAGAGAGAGGAAGAAAAGTGTAGGGAAAGAGCTGAAAATGAGAGTGAGGTAAAGAGAGGAAGAGAGAGATGAAGCCTAATTAAGAGTGCTGGGATTTATGCAAATGAGACAGTGCTGATATGGTAATCAGAGCCTGCAGGGCCGTAACAGGCTGTGTGCTCTATGCTGTATGTGTGTGTGTGTGTGTGTCTGTATCTAAGAGGCTGACAGCTGGCTGTGAGGAAGGTCAGAGCCAATCAGGCTCTTACTCTAATGCACACTGCCCTCTGGCCACTCTACCATCTCTCTTCCTTGTGCGCTCGCTCTCTCTCCTTCTTGGTGTCTCTCTGCCCCTCACTGTTATCCTAACCCACTCCATGCTTTCTCTCTCTCTTTCTCTCTCTTTTTCTTTGCATTTCACTGGTTGTCTGTCATGATGCATCTTGACACAGCACACAAACTCAAACCTACACACAACTGTTTTCACACATTTACTGACAATTGGACTCAAATTCACATTTGTAACCTTTTTACAAATGATTCGGTGAGGTTCGCTCTGTTTAATGGGATTCCCACATGCAAAGATGCACATTAAAATGGGTTATTGGTTACTCTAATCATTCCTCACTGTAAATATCCACCATGTGCACTTTGTGGAAAAATGTGCTCTGAAGTTCAGTCAAAGCTATACTGTATACTGTATACAGCTTTCTGGCTTAGACGTATCAGCAGTCAGTAACTTTTTCAGTGCACATATATCACTGGAGCTGGTTGATAAAGCAATTTACATAATCATTACTGATGAGTAATTTACAATATCTGTTCTCCACCATCCCGCACCTGTACAATCATCCTATCAAGACGCTCTTCCCACTGAAAACAACCAAAAAGGTGATATGTGTAGGCTGATTTTATAACTTATTGTTTTTAAGGTTAAGCAACCTCTAACGGTTGTGTGAAGAAGTGCATGTATAATGAGTGTTATGTGTTGGTCTGCCGGCTTTAATAGGGAGCTAAATTTGGTACCCTTGAAGCGCAGAACACTGAGCTTTGTCACACATAAAAGGGTGCAATGTGACCCAAACGTAAGCATAACTACATGGTTTTGGTGCCTAAACCCAAACAAATCAGGTGACAACGAAAGTAAACAGTGGCTGAAAGCAAGATTTAAGTCCCTTGGTTGATAGTGAGTAATGTGGACTTTTCAGATCCTTCGTTTGATTTAAGATCTGCTGTGGTGGTGTACAGAGGCAAAATTACAAAACTGTGTGATTATCCAAATACTTATGGATCTATGTCATTAGCTCATGAGGATAAGGGGTTAAATTAACTGGATCTCAACTGAATTTTTTCATAAAGTTTATCTTCAGCTGAAATCCAAACACACACTATTCACTCTGATACAGTTTTTCTTACACTGGCCACTCTACCTTCTACACTGTCAGGTATGATTTTATATCATAAATGAACTATAAACACAGTTTAGTAACCAGTATTAGAATTCGATTTTTAGACATTGTGTAGACATATTGGTATCAGCACATATGTTGTGCAATATGAATCTGTATGGAACCTTTTTTAATGCAAAAATGAATGCAGAGAAGCAACAGATTTCCATCACAGTTTTTTCAGATGCCACCTGCATTTCATCATTTACGCACAAGGTGCAAGGTGGCGTTGGTGAAAATAATTCAGCATTAGCCGCCAAGAGACATTCCCCAGTTTGGGTAATCTACACAGTCCACATAAGGAGGCTGGAGGGGTGGGCATAATGCACAGTTTAGCAGCCAACAAACCATGGTTCATGTATCATTTGGACTTTTGTGACTTTTGCACTGTGTTTCACACATGTTCCACTAGCTGATTGATTTAATTTTAACCCACTTTTTCACACGCTGGTTAGGTTTAGGCACTAAAAATTTGTGGTTTGGGTTAAAATACGCCCCTTCAAACCAATATTCCTTTGCATTAAAAAACAGCTAGTTGAGAGAGATAGTCCTGTCTCTCTAATACATAACTGAGACACCCCAGCGGCTTTGACAAAACTGCATTATTATATGCCCTGATGATGGCCAGGAAAAAGGTGCTTGTGGTAATTTTGGAAATGATGTCATTACATAGTGTATGATACCCTAAGCACTGCCCATGTAGCAGAGTAGCAACTGAACAGACAGATGTGTGGTGTCTTCGCAGTAACTAGTCTATGAAATACAGTGATGGATTGTTTCCTTGTATAAATAAAGAATACCTATATCATAATCATAATAGAGATCATAATTTTTTATTTACTAAAAATCCATATCTCCCTGCCCTCAAAATCCAGCATCACTAAGAGTCTACTGTTTAGTTAACTCCTCCTTTAAGCTTCCATTGATAGTCCATCCCAAAAAGAAATGGGATAACATTAACATGTCAGGCTAAATGAATGAAAGTAAAACAAATGGCAATTTGTTGTGATTATCAGGCTACTTGGAACACACAAATGACTTTGAATGAATGTCTCATCACTTAACTGGTAAGTCAATTTACAGAACAGCCTCTTAAGTGCAGCTACTTTAAAGCTCCCTCCTTCATCACTCAGAGGGTCTTTATATGTCATTGTAGGCTTTCTGGACCTCACAAGTGGAATGAAACACAGAGCGTTTTGATAATTGTTTAATGCATGCATATCGGCATGTGCATCAACACACACACACACACACACACACACACACACACACACACACACATACAACCCAGGGCCATGTGGTCATATCAACACATCGGAGTGTAATCCAGTTAACAGAGTATCCCAAATGACTAAATTAATCAGAGAAATACTATCAGGCTCATCTCTCTGTACTGCTTTGATGTGTGCACACACACAAACACACACACACACATGCACGCACGCACACACACACACCTCTGTTGTATACATGTGAAAGATCAAAAAGATGCATTGATTCACAGCTCCAGATAGAGCAC